>OZ004709.1:38728613-38841113 GCA_963924515.1 Vespertilio murinus | reverse complement strand
CACTCTCTTCTACATACAGTAAGCACTCATTAAAAGATTAAACAAACAACGATATAATTTCTAAAACAATTAGTAAACTAAGAAATATGAAAATTTGTGTTTGTGGTGTAGCAAGAAATGATGATTTTTCTCTGAAATAACATATGCATAACATATACACATGTATCATTCTAGCTCATGTCTCTTTCTCCATGTAGGTGTAGCTATGTAGGTATCATTTACCTCTCGGCAGGCAGATGGATAGACAGACAGATGACTAGATGACAAGGAGGTTCTTATTGCAAGCAAACTGAAGCACTTACCCTTTCATGAACAGACTGCACGCTTGAATTACTGCATTCCTTTTATGTCGGAATATTCTCCTCTGCTCTTGCCTCCACTCCAATTCATCTGTCTATCTATCTATCCCTCTACCTGCCTGAGAGGTAAATGATACCTATCTCCACAGAGAAAGAGATATGTTCAAAGACAGTGTTTCCCACACTTTTGACATATGTGTACCCCTTCTATAATTTTCGTAACACTGAGAACCCCTAGTCAAAAAAATGGATGCATTTTAATAACAATCAAAATATATTTATTTTTCTTTTTTTGGTACACACACAAAATAATAATAAATGAAAAATAAAATTATTCATAATAAAATATAAATAAGAGTTATATTATAAATAACATTTATTTGCACACTGGACCATCTCACGCCTCACAAGACTCTCTTGACTTGACTCATGAGAACGTAGAATGATGCAGCTAAGCACGGTGCAGTGCATATCCCCACCAAACTCTTCCCGTGCCTCTGGGGTTACGCGTACCACACTTTGGGAATCACTGGGCTAGATGATACATGTGTATATGTTATGCATATGTAATTTCAAATAAAATAATCATTTCTTGCTATACTACAAACACACATTTTCATATTAGTTTATTAATTGTTTTTAGAAATTAGAACATGATTTGTTTACTCAGTTTAATCTAGTAAACTCAGTTTTCAAGATTCAGTCAGTCACCTCCTCCTGGGATGTTCCAGGACACTGTCTCCTTGGCACATGCAGGCACATGTTCTAGGATCCCATGGTGCTTCCAATGTGTCTTTTATAACACTTCCCATAGCACACAGTATCTATTCATTGAATTTCTCTCTCTCATGGGGCTCTGAGCTCCTGGTGGGAATGGGCCAGTACGTAAGTATAGAAGGGCACAGAATTTAATGGAAAGAAGGAAGAAAAGAGCAAAGGAAGTAAAATCCATCTAGAATTTTTATAGGAGAGAAAAACTATCAGTTTCATCTTCTATCTTTTTTTCTAATCTGTGCCCCTATAGACTTATTACATATTTACACACAAAAAGAGTCCTTCAATATTACTGTCTGTTTTTTCATTGATCAGTAGCTGTGTTGATAGAATAGCATGGCTGACCAGTTTTCTGGGTACCGCATCTTCGATGGCAGGCGAGTGAGGCCACACATTGCAGAAAGCTCTCCAACACTGAGAGCTGAAACCTCAGAAGAAATTAAAACAACTCACTGTTAAAAATCTATTGATAAATATCTTCATCTGTTTGGGCTACTGTAACAAATACCACAGCCTGGGGGCTCATAAACACTAACATTTACTTCTCACAGTTCTGGAAGCTGGACGTCTGAGATCAAGGCTCCCACATAGACAGGTTCTGGTTTCACAGACAATGGCTTTTCCACTTGTCTTCACGGGGGAAAGTGGTGACAGAGCTCTCGTGGGTCCCTTTTATAAAGGGCACTAATTACAATCATGAGGACTCCGCCCTCAGGACCTAATCATCCCCCAAAGTCCCCACTTAACACCATCCCATTGAGGTTGTAAGATTTAACTTACAGATTGAGGGGGGAGGGAGGGAGAGAACACACCCATTCAGAGCCCAACAAAAAATATACCCAATTTCTTGGGGATTCTGTTTTAGAATGCTTTATTGTGTCTTCTTTCATTCATTCATCCTTTATAAGTTCAATTTTTATCTTGCTCAATGATTTCAATTTCTCTAGCCTAGTTTATTAATCCCTCCATCTTTTTTTTTTTTTAATCATGGTGCCTACTTGCTGATGGAGCACTCACTTTCTTGCCTAATTTTATAAACTGTTCAGCCATGCCCTTATTCACTGTTTTCTTTTAATTATGTATTCTTGTTAACCTCTGTATGCATTCAAAGTTACAGATTGCCATTGACACAGTATTAATTAAAGCATATACTTTATGACATAGGAGCTGGAAATTAATAAGTGACAACACAATTACATGCTTTGCCTGATTGTCCTTCAGTGATATGAAGACTGACATTTGAAGCTTCCTGGGAAGCTCTAAGCACTCATAAACTCCCAATAGCTTTGAGAGTAATCACAAGAGCATCTAAGAGAAACCAGCCCCATTTTAAGGGACAGAAAACCGGGCAGTTAAGAGGAAGGACAATTATCTTTTCTCTTTTTATTAACAGTTTGAATCTATGGGATAAATGTTCATTTTAATAATTAAAACCTAGCATGTATTTAATTCATATTGCACAAAACTTTCAATCAACTGTAAACACAGCCCCTTATCCTTTGGGTGTCTTTAATTAGATCTTTGTCACATTCATTGTGGTTTTACTTTCCTTGTACACATAATTCTTTATGAATTCAGGTTGAAGAAATTCTAAGTATGTTCTGTCTCTGATGGGTTATCTTCAAACCTTGGAATTTGATGTAATGTCTATATCATTCAGTGTGTAGCCTGACTTTCCAGAGTACGTGTCATGACACCAAAACACATCACAGCTTGCATGTGCGGCTCGGTTCTAGTGCTGTTTCATCCCAGTGTAGCTTTCCACTCCGTGCTTGGACAGTCTTCCTGAGGACAATGTGCTCACTGAAGGTCCACATTTATCCAGTGGGTCTGCATTGGCTTCGCTAATAGGCTGAGTAATGCAGACCATTACAGATTACACGGGTCCCAAAGAGAAGGGCTTCTTAAAAATAAACTTGTGATTTAAAATGTAAAATTATGTGTATAAGTTTTGAACTTGCAAATTGAGTAAAGTAATTCACTTTTTTCCTGATATTAAAAAACCGCACACATTATGTGGTGAGAAAGCAGTTACCTACAGTATCAACACATTATCTCCACATTAATGGATTACCATTGGTTTTTTATCATCTATCTAATAAAATACACCAACAAAAGTTTCAGCCCTGTATCAGCATAATCCTCTACCCTTACTTCACCCTAATCTTGCTCCTGGATCCAATAAAACTTTATAAAAATAATCATCAGGGGTACAGGCCATAGTTTGCTGATCCAATTTTTTTAAAGTTGCATTAAAGTATTTATTTTGAGTATTGAGTGTTTAAGGGTTAATTACTATATTACTCTCCAAAAGTAGACTTTTGGCTCCCCCTTAAATTTTGTGCTCAATCACCTGAGTCAGCACTGGTGGGTGGGTGTGTTTGGGCAGCCCGGCACACAGTGATATCCAGCCACTTCCAGCTGAGGTCTCCTGGTTTCTCCCATGGATTTAGATCTACTCTGTAGCCCAGGGTGGGAAGGGGGAGTTGGGGATGCAGGCGAGGTTCTCTGCCTCCCAAGCAGAAGTGAGGGTTTTAACCCAGCAGGACTCAGGGCCATTGAAATGGGGAGAGACATGATCAGAGTGGCGCTTTCAGAGACTGGTCTAGTTGTTGGTGACATTTCAGTGATCTGGGCAAGAGGAGCTGGCGATTTGGAGCAGACCCTGTGGAGGGTGAAGCAGGTGAGGGGGAAGGTGATAGAAGTCAGGGTGGAGGGCTTGGAGAATTTGCAACACACTGCAGAAGTCCAAGTATATTTTGGAGGTAGCATCTATAAGACTTGTTAGTGTTGTGTATGGTGTGAGGACAAGGGACAGGAGGGCCCTAGATTCTGATATTATACCTTGAGCGTCCATGATGTTCTGACCTCCTCCTCATGCCCATTCTGCACATTCTTCCTGCTCTGGGACCCCTTCTGTTTGTTCAGGAACAAAGGTCAACACCAATGTCCTGCCTTCGTTCACCTAAATGGGGTCAAATTAGGAATTACTTCAAACCATATTGGTTGCTTTTAAGGTCATAAAACATAGGTAAAGCCTTCCTGTTTTCTATTCTTACAAAAAAAGGCTTAATTAACTTATTCGATGTGTTTATTAAGATAGACTGAGGAAAACCACAGACAAGGTGGCCCTTCTCTCCTGGGAAGCCCGATGGCAGTCTGATGCTTTTCAAAGGAAGCTGCATGTTCACTCACAGGAAAATGAACTTGGCAATGAAACTGTGAACGTAGCACAATGGGCAAGTACACTGAGACTTTGAAGGATTCTGATGTTAAGAATTTGGCTCTGAGGATTTCAGAGAACAAAGAAAGGGATTTTGGCCAACCCCCACGACCATGTCTTGCGGAGCAGAGCTGCTGTTTGGGGTGGTGGGCACCCTCGCTGGTTGAGGGATGTGGTTCTTGGTGCATCAGCCACTGGTTGGTAGACAGCCCACCCTCTCTTCTTCTGCAGATCAGGGTGGGGATTAGGCTTCATTTCCTGAGTAACCTCACATGATCACAAACAGGACAGAAAGAGGGGGAGGCCTGAGTTACAAGCAGTTCAGCCTTAGAGAAGTATGACTGCTCCTTGCAATCTTTGGAAAAATTTGAACAAATGCTGACAACCTTACTTTCCCCAGATTTTCAATGTGTGTTGTTCCTGAAATTTGAATTGCTCTGGAGCCTCACAAAATTGAATGAAATTCTATTGAGTAACATAAATGTTCGTGATGCTCAGCCACACAGGCCCTACAAGCAAATGGTTCTCCAGTTGGCACTTGCCTGTCAGGGGAGGAGCAGAGACAGGTAATAAATGCATAAAACCTCCTCACTCACGTGCCAGAGGCTGTCCCACCGTGAGCGCTTTCATCAACATCCATTTCCACATATTTACATCTTAATCCTTTCTATGGTTCCCATGAAAAAGCAAGACCTCATAGACAGCACTTACTCTGTGAAAAGAAGTTTTCAAGTTTGAAGGAACATCAGCACAAGAGTCGTCATAATTGATAGGAATTGCGATTTTCATAGTTTGTTCCAACCTCCCTACCTTTCCCTCTCTCTTTCCTCCCTCCCTCCTTCCCTCCCTCCCTCCCTCTCTCCCTCCCTCCCTCCCTTCCTTCCTCCCTACCTCCCTCCTTTCGTTCCTTCTTTTCTTCCTTCCTTCCCTCCCTCCTTCCCTTCTTTCTCTTCCTTCCTTCCTTCCTTCCTTCCTTCCTTCCTTCCTTCCTTCCTTCCTTCCTCCCTCCCTCCCTCCCTCCCTCCCTCCCTCCTTCTCTTCCTTCCTTCCTTCCTTCCTTCCTTCCTTCTTTCCACTTTCCTTTCTTCTTCCATGCAGAGTGCAGAGATCATTGCACCTCAGCTAACACAAAAAAGAAGCCCGAAGCTGCTGTCAGCAGCCTTGTTGAGGCAGGGACCTGGTGAATAATGTTGCTGTCATAACAGCAGGGAGAATTTAATGCTGGCACTTAGCAACATGATAAATAGCTTGTCAGACATGGGCAGGAGCACAGTTGACTGAAGGGCCCATGACAAGTTCTGAAATATTAATCTCCTCCTCGACCCAGGCTGGGCCTGAAGCAAGGTCCAGGAGGGCCTGCTGCAGGAGGGCCACCCTGCCTCTGTGCAGGGACCTGGCCTCCGGGGTCCACTATTTACTCTGGTCAGGAAACCTTTCCTGTACCTTGTTGCTGATCACGTCTCCATCATAACTTGGACATTAGAAAATCAGCACAATTTCACTTAAAGGAGATTTCCTCAAGGGCCACTTCAGATGGTTTCCACATAGCTCCTCTGCTGATACCTCCCCCCTGAGCACCTGCCTGCCCCACAGCCTGGGAGGTTCTGGATGAAGAGAGATGCTACGTTTACTCTTAGTAATGGGCTTGTTCCTTGAAAATTCCGCATTGCTCTTCCATGTGGTTGATAAGCCCTTCCCACCTCTCCTGCAAAGGAAACACTTCTGTCACTTGTCCCTGCACTTAGCCTGTGAGTGACTGCTGCACAAGCAGTTCACACTCTGCCTTGATCTTCCAAACTTGCTCCCTCCCAGGACAGCTGAGACCTGCTTCTAGTAGTTCTGGTGCCCCACCTACATGAAAGCCAAAGACCAGATTGGATGAAAGTAAGAATTTGGAATATTGGCTAATTATCTGTGCTGTGTGAGGGCATTTAACATGCGGCTCACCTTTCCCCATTTAGCGCTTTATTTTATTCTAGTACCAATTACTGTGGGGCTGAATTGATTCCCAAGGTACCAATTTCTCAAGATGACTGACAGGGGTGCTGCGTCTATAAGTACCAATTGACCTGGCTGGATGGGATCAGCATACTCAGAGGGGCCTAGGAGAGCTGTGAGTGTGAAATCGGCCTTCCCATTGCAAGTGCGAAAGGGACATTCATGATTCCACCCTCAGCCTGTGTCCTCCCAAGTTGCATCCCAGAGGTCCCATGGCAACGGTACTGCTCTGGCCCAGCTGTGATGGGCACCAGATTGCTCTGGGCGGCTCACCTGGTCTCTGGAGGTTTCCACTCATTAGTAGGCAGGAGGGGACAGAACTCTGCACTTTTGGACGCTTAAGGAGGTTTGGTGGGAGTTTTTGTGAGATGTGTCTTGAGTGCTTTTATATGAAAACAGAGCTAATTTAGCAGTGAAATTGCATTTATCAAGAAAATTGTATATAAATACTATTACAACACGTCTAAGATATTTTGGGACTGTTGGAAGTGGTGATTTTGAATTTTATTCCTAAGACAATGAACCAATCCAATGTTCAAAAAATTATGCACCTGAGGTAGACAAACTGGAGAGATGTATCTGTCTGCACACCTAGATACACCTGTACCTGTGTCAAAGGAGCTGAAGTCAAGATCTCTGAAAAGAACTCAGAATTGCATAGGTTTGGATTTTAGCTCACTCTGGCCAAAAAGAAGGGATGACTTGAGGCAGTGTTTCTACATCCCTGTCACACAGCACACACAAAATATTAAGATGTGTCTTGAATCAGGAAAAGGCATAGATCATTTTTGATTGGTCACTGGCAAGCACCTGAGATGGGAGCTTTGGGAGTTTCTGGAGAAGGCACTCAGGAGACCAGCTGTGGGGATCACACTGGTGAGTGTGGTCCAAAGTGGACCCTGGCACTTTGGTGAAGGTCTTGGCCTCTTATAGACCTAGAGGGTCTTTAAAGCCAGAAGCTGGCCCTAACTGCTCTGACTCAGTTGATAGAGCGTTGGCCTACAGACTGAAGGGTCCCAGGTTCGATTATGGTTAAGGGTATGTACATTGGTGGGGGGCATATCCCCAGGATGTGCAGGAGGCAGCTGATGGATGTTTCTCTCTCATCGATGTTTCTAACTCTCCATCCCTCTCCCTTCCTCTCTGTAAAAAAAAAATCAATAAAATATACTTAAAAAAATAAAATAAAGCCAGAAGCTGATACCACAAATGAAAAATGGGACCGTTGTATCAAGTTGTCAAATGATATCATTGCAAGGCAAGATGAGGATGCATGGCAAAGCAGGTTCCCAAATCACCAATTCTGATTACATTAATTGTCCCCGATCCAGGGAGCCGGCGCAAATAATTCTGACAAAAGATTTACTGTGCAGCATTAGATGCTATTTACTGATAAATGATGGGGCACTTCATTAGCTAATGTTGAAAAATCATGGTAGACATAACAGAATTATTAGGGCTTGTATAGAAATTCTATTCTGTAATGAGTTATTACTTGAAAATAATAGCAGCAATATGTTACAATTAAGTACTCTAGAAGGGAGCTTTCCACCAGAAAGGTGTCAGCCTCTGAGTGATCTCCCGAACCACTGCTCATTACAAATGAGTTCCACTGGCTGCCATCCATCAAAACTGTACTTTCATGAACTAATTGAAGAGCCCGGCAGAGCTTCGGGCCTGCCTTGCTCTAAGTTACACCGAGTTGGAAAGTGGGGGGCTGAGGAGCCACGGAGGGTTGCTTTCTTCCTTTCCTTTATTTCATCAGCTGCACTGACACGGTGGCAGCTGTGCGGGCTGGGTCTCTTTTGTCCATCGCCCTAGTCCCTGTCAGGTGAGCAGGCAGCACTGCTGGGAAACCCGTGTTCTGTCTGGCCACCATGCGGGTCCCCTCCACACGCCTACTAAATAACGTGTGATGGGAATACTTTCACAAGACCCTCCCTTCTGTGCATTATCCTTGCCTTGAGTTCTTCCTCTTAGAAATGTAATAACGAGCAGAGGAGAAGGGTGCAGGCCTGGTAGGAGGTAAACATTCAGAATTTCATCTCCACCAGCAGCCCTGACCTCAGGCGCCTTCGACACCTGAGGTCCAAATGGGGCTCGAAGACCTTGACCCATGGCCCAGCTTTGCAGGGAATAGTGAGTGTAAATGTAACCACAGGGCTTGTGCCCACCAGGGGCCAGGCACTGCCCACTATGTTGCTCAAAACACTTCCAATCACTCTCTGCAGAGAGGTGACATGCATGTAGCAGGCAGAGAGGGGCCCCAAGACTAAGAGGGACGGCATGACTGGCTTAAGGTCAGACAAAGTATGGCAGGCAGGAGTGTCTGGGCCGACCTGCTGGAAAGCCAGGCTTCTCCACCTGGCGTTGCCTTTCCCGCAGGTGGCAGGTGTTTACTGTGGAGTGGCTGACAGGCCCACGCCTTTGGTGTCAGGAATTTAATTTTGAAACGAGCGCCAGCATCAGAATCCACTCGGAAGCACTGATGGCCCCTTGTCGGAGTATAGCTGCAGTTGTTACGGGGAGTCTGTAGTCATCACAGGATCCTGGGAACAACATCCGTGGTTTTAGATGGTGATGTATTTTCAGTGGGTTCCCTTGGAGGGGCCTTGGTAAGGACATCATCAGTGTCCCTGGTTAGAAGAACTGGAATCTGCATGTAGACATCTCACATAACTGGACTCCCAGCACCCATGTCGGAAAATGTTTAGCAACAGGAAAGTTTTATGATTTATCACTGAAAGCCATAACAGCCCTTGGTGAAACAATCATCTTCCTCCCAGTTGCTTTTTACACCCATAGAATAGTAGGTTGGTGCATTTTAACTAGTTTTGAAATAATGGGATTGAATGACTGACATGTTAATTTATGCCTGGAATTAAACACAGGGATTTTACCATTTATTTGGAAAGTAGACCCTGCATAACTGAAATTATTTTAATCTTCATTAATTTTAATACTGTGTTTATAAAAGAAGGAAACATCATAGGAGATGCAATGTTCAGATTTCTAACAGTCTGTTTTGCAAACACGCAGCTTATCTGGAATTATGTACATGGCTTCATGCAGACACATTAAGCTGTCCAAAGTACAATTGGTAAGTAGGAATTATATAGTTTCTCCCTTAAATGTGAGCCTTCTACATGAGGCATATTGACCCTTCCTACCCATTATTGACCAAAAGAGCTTCACTCACGTCTCTTGATCAGTATGCCCTCTGCAGTATGGCAAAGATTGCATTGAATTCTGGCTAGTTTAGGGTAATAATTAAAAACATATATTGCTTCCCCAGCATGATCTCTCAAGTTAAAATTATTGCATTTTCCCAAAGTTGAGCCTAAAGATTGATGACAGGTGCGTTGAGGAGACAGGCCTTCCTCCATGTGCTGGCGCTTCTTAAACCAGGAGGAGAAGGAGCTGAGAGGTTGAAGGATCAACGCTGACCTCAAGATGAGACGGCACTGGATGTCACCACCGGTAGGACCGCCAGTGAAAGTCCACGCTCCCAAGGACAAGGCGCAGCTAGGCTTAACCAGGGACAGTCCTCGGGACCCTCCCAGGAGGATTTCCTTTCTGACACTCACCACCCACTGGAGCACTCCACCCAGGGGAGGCCGGGACTGAGCAAAGCCCTGCACTGCAGGAGTTCCCACTAAACTTTGTTGGGGGGTAGGAAAAGAACTTAATGATTTTAAAATGAGTGAATGGAAAGTACAGTTATGAAGAAATTTCACTGGGATTAATAGGTATTCCATTTTCAGAACCGTTAACTTTCCTTGTTTAAGATGGAGGGAGAAAAGTCAGTGAGAGGAAATGGCGTGAGAGCGGGTAGGAGGAGGGAGAGCAGCTAGGGTAGCTGTGCTGTCTTCATGGACCCTGTGCACAGTAGGTGGGACGGCAGATTGGTGCAACCACTGTGAGAAACAGTGTGGGGAGGGCCTCGGAATGTTAAAAATAGAACTGCCACGTGACCCTGCAATTCCACTTCTAGGTATTTCTCCACAAGAATTGAAATCAGGATCTCGAAGAGATATCTGCACCCCTTGTTCATTGCAGCATTATTGACAATAGGCAGGGTGTGGAATCAGCCTATGTGTCCTTAGTCAGATAGATGGATAAAATGAAAACATGGTATTTACATACAGTGGAGTCTTAAAAAGAAGGAAATTCCACCATATGTGATCAAGTGAATGAACACCGAGGGCACTGTGCCAAGTGAAGTGAGCCAGTCACAGAAGAGACCCTGTGTGATACCCTCACATGAACTATCTAAAATGGTCAGACCTGTGGGAGCCTGGGTTTCCCAGGGGTAAGGGGCTTGGGGAGGGCTGCAGGGGTGTATGATTCAGCAATGTAATATGAATGAGTTCCAAAGCTCTGCTGCACACCATGGAGCCTGCAGGTAGCAATGCTGTCCTCTGCACGTGACACTCTGTGAAGGAGGCAGGTTTCACGTTAACTGGTCTTATCATAATAATAATAATAATAATAATAATAATAAAGAACCTTGGGCCTTTGGGTTTCTACAGGTGGAGAAGCCGAGGCCTTCAGAAGACGGTTATGAAGATGGTGTTGCCTCAGACCTCACCCCATCCTGCCCCCAGATTTTTAAAAAGAGAGCACCCTATAAATATGAAAGTCCCTCTTGCCAATTTTCCCAGGTGGTTACTCCTGCCCAGGACTGTAAGGTACAGTCAGAATAGAACTAAGGTGTCAAAGGTCACTCGGTAATGTACAATCAGTGGTCACCTCCCAGTCCTGCCCGGGGAGCCCACAGCGATTGGCACTGTGTTGTTTTCCACAACCGGGCAACTTCTGTCCAGCTTCCGATGGGGAATGCGGACTCCAGTGTGGCTCATAGCTCGGGTCCCTCCCTGAATCCCTTGTCTGCGGTTGACATGGCAACCTTAGGACAGCTTTAAAATAGATTGATACCTGGTATGGGCTGGTTTCCTGCACTGAGTATCGATAGCAGGCCTAAGAAGGACTGTATTTAACTAGACAGATCGCACAAGCTTTGTCCTTCTCAGGCAGCAGCTGGTTAATATAATATGGTCCCATAATTCATTTTTAACTCCCCCTAATTGCTCTCGTCATGTCGTCATTACAAATATTAGGTCTGTGAAGGGAGGAGCAGGGACTCAGGTGCCAGACCAGGGCTCCTGCGTGGGCGGGGGCAGTGCTAATCTAATTAGAGAGCTAGCCAGCCCGAACCACATTTTCTCATACTTAGCATTCACAAGTTAGGTCCCAGCAGATGCGCTGTGAAATTAATTTCCTCTGGTGTAACCAGAAACTCTCTGTTATGCAATCTCCATTTCACAGATGATAACCTATTATCACTTTATTCAAGGAAAATGTGTTAATAGCCACAAGGAAAATTGAATTATTCATATTTGCTCATTTCTATTCCTAAGCCAGCGCCTGTCTTTTCATGCATTGGGAGAAGGCTAATGTAAACATGACCAGATCCTTGTAAATTGGCTTGTAGAAGAGGCTGTTAGCATGCTGCCTGGGGACGGCTCCAGGCCGGGGAATGGCTGCTACTGGGAAGTGCAGCATGTGGGCGGCAGGCTGTTAGCAGGTGGCGTGTGTGCTAATGGGAGCCAGGTCAAACACGTCAGCTGTTGGCTCAGAGCTCCCCGTGTTGTGATACAGAAGACTTGGGAGGCAAACATTAGGTAACAAGTGCCTACAGTTCTTCCAGCCTGGAATCCTTGGGTGGCGAGCCCTTGTGGAAAGGGACCCAAAGCTGGGGATGTTTGGGATGGTTCTGGGCTCCAGCTGCCCTCGCTGGCTCCCTACACCCACCTGGGAGGGCTCCAGGTCCTCAGGAGAAAGCAAAGGAGAGGGACACACTTCAGCAGACACCACTGGAGACTAGGGACGAAGAAGCCAGGTCCTCCGCACAGCAGCTCCCTTTACCACCGGGTCCCTCTGTTGGAAGTCTCTGCGATGTAGAATTCAATGATGGGTCCCTATCCTCATAATTCAGGTCAGGGCAGTAAGAGTGTGAGTTGTCAGAAGTGGCTCTGACATGAAGGTCCTTCTGTGCTTCCCATGGGATCTTCCCCAAACCTGGGACTAGGTTTCCAGGAGAAAGCCCAGCACAGGGCACAGAGGACCCATCCATTAACACTCAGTACCTCAGGTGTGGGGCCCCCTCTTGCCTGCTAAGTGGGGGTCAGACAGAACCCTCTCCCTGCTCCCTAACAGTGAAGCCAAGCAGAGCCTGGGCAAAGTGCCATCACACTCCCTCTCCTCAGCTCCTCCCTAAAAGCCATGTACAGGCAGGTGCCCAGAAAATCTGAGTGTCATGACCTTTCAGTGCTTATTTATCATGGGGGCACTCACTCGAGAGGCTGAGCATCCATTCCTTGGGAAAGGGTGCAACGGAGCCTAGGAAATTACCTGCCCAGGTGTCCCATCTTTATGGAGGGAGAGGGAAACAGAGGGAAAGGAAAGAGAGAGGGAGGGGGATATGTGGGAGAGGGACACGCCGAAAGAGAGGGGGAGGCACATACAGAGTGCAGGAAAGGTGTGAGGACTCAGTCAGAGCATCACTTTGGAATGGTGCTCCTAGCCTTGGGCATGGTGACAAGCGTTCTTAGGAAACCAATAAGGCAGTGGTCATTAGTATGGCTTTGGGGCCAGAGGGCTGGCTTTACATTCCTTTCTTCCCCTTCCAGCTCTAGCACCTTTGGGAAATTGTTTAAGGTCCGTCTAGTTCCCCTTTACACCTATGCAATGGTAGCTCCTACTGTATGTACTCCACATGGATCCAATGAGCTTCTGGCGATTCTGGTACTGAGCTAGGAGCCATGAGAGTGACAAGGTGTGCTGGTCTGAGAGTTGACACTCTATGCAAGCAGATAGGAAAGGAACCGACAAAAGAGATCATTGCAGAGTCAGAAAGCTGCTACAGGACAAGGAACCAAGAGAAAGGACAGACAGAGACTCCCTGCTGGGAGAGCACGGAGGGAAGTCAACAGGAGAGGCAGAGCATGAGTTCTGTTAAGTGCCAGAATGAGACCCTCGGGAGGAGTTTTGAACTTGGGGAAGGAGGAGAACATGCTATGGATTTGGGGGGAGACAGAGGAAGCTCTGCTTGTCTGGGGAAATCTGGTCAGAAATGGTGCTCAGAGGAGGGGATCTGTCCATGGTGCTAGGCATACTCCATCCAGAGTGATGGAGGAAGAGGAGGAGCAGGCATTCCCCTGAGAGGCTGCAAGAACCTAAGCAAGGGAATGTCACAGTTAATTGGTGACTTAGAGAAATGCCCTGATGGGGGGATCTGACTGCAAGACCTGGTGGCAGGACCAGTAACCGGGAGAGCAAGAGGCACAAAGCAGAGGGGGGGGACTTCACAGAACTCCGGGAAGGGTTGGGATGAAGACATATGTGTTTATGGAGGGAGAACAAGTAAGAATTACCTGAACCTGATGAGGTCAAGCAGAGCCTGAGCAAAGTGCCATCACCCTCCCTCTCCTCAGCTCCTCCCTAAAAGCCATGTACAGGCAGGTACCCAGACAACCCTGAGTGTCCTGACACTTCAGTGCTTATTTATCATGGGGGCACTCACTCGAGAGGCTGAGCACTTGGTGAGGCCCAGGGCTGGCACTGCTGAGGAAGGGTGGCTCTGCTATGCCATGTGGCACTGAGGATGGAGGAAGGAGGAAGGCGATGGGGAGTGGGAGGGGCTTTGATGAGACGTGTGCAGGCTGCCTGTGGGAAATATGCAGAGGGCGGCTGCAGAAACATGTGTAAATCGATCTGGGGTGAGAGAGGAAGTTCCGGGTGGTAGATACATAAGTTCAGAGTCATCAGCATATAAATGATAATTGAAGCTTTACCTAGGGATCAAGAAGAAAGGTACTAATAACACGATCAAATGGCAAAGTGGAGGCACAACAGAAGGTAGTGATGGGGGAACAGAAGGTAATAATAAGGGAGCAATAATAAGAGGAACCCCGGAGAGGGAAGACGGGAAACATACCGAAGAAGAAACAGAATGTGTGGAGAGCGGTGCTGTAGCTGAGAAGTCTGCTCCACAGAATTAACTTAGCTCACCAGGACTCACAGGGAGGAGGACTAACAGGGTGCTGTCGGGTCCTCCCTGGAGTGTGAGCACATTCTCTCAGCAGCCCATGAGTGGGGGTGGAGAAGGTGGCCTGATGGAGGGGGGTCTCACAGGTAGGTAGTCATCACAGTCCTGGCCACAGAGTTGGTTGCTGAGTGTGTTTTTCTCACTGTGCTTTCATACACATACAGAGTGAAAGACCTTAACATTACCCATCCCCACTGTAGATTTAGTCAATGGTGTGAAGAGCACCAACCATGGAGCTTGGACCCTGTTTCCACCCTCTGCCCTGCAGTCACAGGACTCTCTGAATGCCAATTGTTTTATGTGACTCATTTTTAAGTAAAAGGCCTTCTTTTAAAAACAGCACCTTAGCTGGGGTTTCACTTTTGCCAAAGCAAAGAGGGACGATGACTTAATTCCTAATGTAGCCCTGAGAAGTATGTCCTGACCATCCTGGCTGACCGGCCATTGTCTGGTGTCCTGTCCCCCCATCCAGCCACCCTCCTGGGTGTTGCTTCTGGAGAGAAAGACAATTTAAAATGTGATTCCTGAGCAAAAGTCAATTATGCAACCTGGCCTGGCTTGCAGAAAGGTGGGAAGGAGGCTGGAGATGAGAACTCTCCATGGCCTTGGCTGTGGCAGTGGATGGAGAACTCAGGACCTATGGGTCAGCTGAAGCTACAGAGAGTTCTGGTAACTTCACAGCATAAAAAATCCTGCACTGAATATGCAAGGGCAGGAAGTCATGGTTGGCTTGACCAAAGCAGCTCCAGTGGGTGGCATGGCAGACTCTGCACAGAGTGATTTGGCCTGAGAGTGATGAAGATGGAGAAGAGAAGAAGCGAGCAGAGCAACTGGTCCCTATGCACTGCCCCTCTTCCAGAGCATTAGCCACTAGTACTTGTCAGAAACAGATGCTCAGGCTGATGTGGGTAACAGCTGTCAGAAGGAGAGGATACAGGAGGAACCAAGGTGGGCTGCACGGTGACTTGTATCTAACACCCTTCAGAGCAGAGCTAGAGTGTGCAAATGGGCTGACACAGAGAAGAGCTTCAGAACCAGGCAGCAGAGAGGAGAGGTGAGGCTGGTTTGGGACACACGGTAGGGCATGGCCTGGGGGCACAAAGAGGAATCTCTTCTTACTGATCCTTTTGAAGTCATTGGAGATATCATAGAGTGATTTTACACAGACATATTTTTTTCTCCCTGTGCCTAGACTTAAATCTTCTATTTTCAAAATCATCAAAAATGTTTTACAGTTGCCAAACCGGTTTGGATCAGTGGTAGAGCGTCGGTCTGCGGACTGAAAGGTCCCGGGTTCGATTCCAGTCAAGGGCTAGTACGTTGGTTGTGGGCACATCTCCAGTAGGGGGTGTGCAAGAGGCAGCTGGTCAATGTTTCTCTCTCATTGACATTTCTAGCTCTCTATCTCTTTCCCTTCCTCTCTGTAAAATATCAATAAAATATATTTAAAAAAATGTTTTACAGTTGTCTTCAGTTACCCAGATTCCAAATATCCTCAATCTCTTCTCTATCCTAGAAACCAACTGCCTACTTCCCAGGGAACCACCTCTCACTTGAATAAACTTGCTGTTTTCTTCCAGTAAGTGATTAGGATGAACCAGAAACACTCCCACCCTGAGAATCTGAGCATCGTGCTGACAGTTAATCTCCACCGAGTTCTCTTAAAGATCTGTGCATGTTATTATATTCTTATCAAAACTATTTGAACATTTCAGGACTTTAATTATAGTTTGTGATTTCCAGGCAATGTGAGATTAGAGGTCGTGAAAATGCAATATGTCAAAAACTCTGTTGGGACCAATATGCATAGTGGATTGCTTTTAGAGCCATACAATTTTTTTTTTCTGGAGTTGAATACACACCTTGAAAAAACTAACATTACCGAAACAGTGGTGTTGTTAAAGAAAATAACTTTTGTAGTGTCATTCACCACAATTACTTTAATGGGAGACCACTTAAGTAATGTCAAACGAGCCCTTTCTCTTATCCGAACTAGCAACCAAAGTCATTGACGAGCCTGTATTATTTCAGGGGGATGTGCTTACTTAAAGGCAGTCTCTATAAAAATGCATGATTGACTCCTGTCCTGAGCTACCAACACGGGGAAGAGAAAAGTGGAGAAAGGACTATTTATACAATTGTGATGGAAGAAACTGCATTTTGTGGGAAGTGTATCAACATTAAATCCTGAAGGAGGAAACTGGTTGTGAGTATTTTCTTCAAACGTATAAAGTGAATTTCTTTCTAAAATTTGAATTTAAGCACAAAATTGTCCCGTTCTGGGCCTATTTTAAAGAACCAGGCATGGTATAAGTACATTCTCTTATTCTTTATAATTTGAAAAAACACTTTGATTTCTACTTATGATGAAGAAATAAGAGGCATTCTAAAATGCCCCTTCCCCAAGCCTAATGAAAATGTAAGATTCCTGTCAGATGTTAATGGTCAAGAACCATGTAGAAGCAATGCGTGTGGTCTGGGCACGCTTGGCTCTCGGTAGCCTGTCAGCTAACAAAGCCTCACTTCTCTACACCGAGTGGCACTGTGGTCACTCGGGACCCAAGGAAAACTCATAAAACTCCATGTCAGAGCTGGTGTGGCAGATG
Source organism: Vespertilio murinus (assembly GCA_963924515.1). Taxonomy (NCBI): domain Eukaryota; kingdom Metazoa; phylum Chordata; class Mammalia; order Chiroptera; family Vespertilionidae; genus Vespertilio; species Vespertilio murinus. Next base: position 38,824,103 of record OZ004709.1, on the reverse strand, counting down.
GAAAAGTATAATTGATTTGAAAATACTTTCCCCCCAAATATAAGCAAACAGGTTTTCAAAATCAAGGAAGTTCAACAATGCCAAAGCAATAAAAAGTTAATTTGTCTAACACACCAAATGTCATTTTTAAGTGACTTAATCCAGGGAATAAATAAGATCAAAGTTCAAGGATGTGGTATCTGACCTGGACAGAGTCCCCCACACAGAGTATGGCTCAGTTCATCTATCCATCCCTCCACCATCCACAGCCCTCATTCATTCATCTGTCATCTATTTATCAGCCCCAAATCCACCCACCCATCCATCCATCCATCCTTCCCTCCCTACTTCCACCCTTATAACTGCCTCTCCATACCTCCACCCAAACTTCACCCACTACACTAATCCTTCCATAATCTGTCCACCCATATTTGAGTGTCTACTAAGTGCTCAGAGCAGTTTTCGGCAATGGGATGAGATTGTAAGAAGATATGCTCTAAGAAGATTACAGTCCTGTGGGAGAAACAATAAGTATTTAGGACATTCAAATGCACTCTATTTAATACTGAAATAGCATATTGACATCCCAGATAATTAAATGACAAGCAGCAGGAGAGGGGAGGACACAGAGGCTTTCCGGAGAAGGGAGAGGGTTCAGTCACAAAATGTGTAAGGAGATGAGAGTCCAGGTATAGCAAAAAAAAAAAAAAAAAAAAAAATAGACACCTGATATGCCTGAAAGATGGCCTTTGGAAAGAGATGTGATGAAAAATAACCCCCAAAAAGGCAAGCAGGAGACAGATTAACATACACCTGATACAAGAAATTCAGATTCTGAAATTACGTAATGAGGGTGATGGTGTTTAATTAGAGCCCACGTCCCTCCAAAATATAAATGAAGTGATTGACTTGTGTTTCTCCAGCTTCACTTTTGCTTTATTGTATAGATCCCTGTGAGGGAACAAGAAGACTACTGTTGTTCTGTGGCCATAACACGTTTATTGCAAACATTGTCATTGTTAATGAAGGTACTGAAGGAAAGCATGAGAAATTGTGGCAGACCTCCCAAAAATATATCCTAGGAAGTGAATAAACCTCTCATTGATAATGTTACAGTAAATCGCTTCTTATGTTTTTTTTTTTTTTTTTTGGGGGGGGGTAATTGTTTAAGCATGCAATTTTCCACTAGAATCGTAAAGAAATCTTAAAATGTGTGTATTTGGGGTTTACTCAAGTGAGAGTTACAGATTAGAAACACTTCTGAGCATAGAAATGAAATTGCTTAGGAAAAATAATCACCTCCCTCTTTTCTTTTCCCTCTCTTTCCTCCCAGTGAACAAATAAAAACATCTACCGAACACATTTTTTAAAAATTATCAAAGATTATTTCCATTGCAAAGAATTTGAACTCAAGGCTAACGTTGATTCCCACTTTCCTTTTCTTCAAAGCAGCTTCCGGTTCTTTTGGCGATGCTGTTTTATCATACCCTATTAAAACAGAGAGAAAATATATGGCAGCTGGCTGCCTCTCGCCATGCCCAGCAAGCGTGCTGTCTCCACTGGACTGTCCTTTGAAACACTTGACCTTTACACAGAAAAACTTGCACAGCGTCTTCCAAAGAACCGAGACAATCGGCAGTAGGAGCGGAAATATATCACACTGGGGATGTTCACAAGGCCCCGGTTTTTCACGATGCTGTAGCATCCCACAAACGCCGGAGGTTCCTTGGCCAGCTCCCCCACCTGGAGCCACCCCTCATCACCCCATGGGACAGACTGGTCTCTGGAGCACAAACCGCCCCTCCCCGAGATGAGCATCTCTCAGTAACCAGGCTGGTGTTCAAGGGCCAGCACTGGAAGGAAGCTCTTATGTCTCGTCGAAATCCTCCCTATTGAAGCATAAGTCCACTTCCTCTTTGCCATCCTCAGGGTAGAGAGGGGACAGCTGGCCACTGTCCTCTCTATAATAACCCTTCACTGTCCTGAAGATGGTTATTAGGTCGGCTCCTCTCCTCCAGGCTAAATAATCACAGATCCTTTAATCTCCCTTCCTAGGTGCTATTTTCTGAGTCTTTAATCATTTCTGCTGCTCTCTACTGAATCCCTTTCAGCGTCTCAAGTCCTGGTGTGTCACCTCTCCAGAGGGGTGGCACCAACAGTTTGAATAACTTGGCAGCCTGAGGGCACAGCAGTGTCCCCAGTGGAGGGCAGTTCTGCTTCTGATGACACAGCCGAATTAGCCTGAACGCCAGCCTCTGTTCCCTGTAGCACGTCCTGCAAACCACCCGTCCCCATCCCCAGCAACAAATAAAATAGCGATAGCAATGATAATAAACTAAAGTGATGAAGCCGAAGAAAGCACTGTAAACATGACAGTGGGAAGATTATGGCAGTCACCATTTGGTTTCGATAACATGTCCCATATGCCTTTTTATACTTATTAGTTTCCAATGTCAAATTAAAAAAAAAAACCACACACACAAACTTATTTGTTGCATCCTTTTCAGCATATGGTCTAGGTCCATTTCTGATAAATCCCAATTTTATCATTTTAAGTTCCTAAAACAGGGGCTTGCTACCTGAGATGCTGGTGAGAACCACCTGGTTCATAGGGAAGGACCCTCTGCTGGGCACCTGGCTCTCAGGTAAGAATCCCTTGCAGGTCCCCTGGCTTGTGGGAGTGGCTGACCCGCTGAGTGTGGGTGGTGGCCTGGGCTTCAGCACGTGTGCAGAACGCCCTGCGTGAAAACAGGGAGCAAGGAGATGAGATGCTCTGAGGTAACTCCTCCCCCCACGTTCCCCTCTGGCTGTTTAGTTAAATTTCATGGTCACAATTCAATCTGTCCCCTTTCTCTGGTGTTATCTGCGGCTCCCAGCTTGGTTTCCTTGTGCACTTAATGAACATGCTTCCCATCCTATCTTTCAGAAAATTGATGAAAGTACTTAAATAGCCCCGAACCCAAGATTTTCCTCAGGGAAGCACCACGTGCTATGCTCTCCGATATTGATATTGAACCATGAACAAGTATGGTGGGAGCATGGCCACCAAGCTTTATTTTGTGTACGATTTGGGATTTTTTCCTATATGCTGAGGAATTTCAGGTGCAATAAACACAGATATGAGAAAGGATGGAAAATAGGATAAGAATTGTATTATTATTATTATTATTTTACTGAGGCTTAAATGGGATGTTTCTTATTTACCTGTTAAAACATATTGTGTTGTTTCTCTTTGTGAATAAATTATGTAAGTAGCAGTTGATACTGTCTGGCCACTGTGGCTCAGTGGTTGAGCTTTGACCTATAAACCAGGAAGTCATGGTTCTATTCCTGGTCAGGGCACACGCCTGGGTTTCGGGCTCAGTCAGGAGGCAGCTGTTGAATGATTCTCTTTCATCATTAAAAAAAAATTTAAAAAAATATATATCTATAGATATATATATATCTATAGATATATATTGATTTCAGAGAGGAAGGGAGAAAGAGGGAAATATAGAAACATTAAGGATGAGAGAGAATCATTGATTGGCTGCCTCCTGCAACCCCTTACTCCCATCCCATTGACCCCACATGTGCCCTTGACTGGAATTGAACCAGGACCCTTTTGTTCATAGGCTGATGCTCTATCCATTGAGCCAAACCAGCTAGGCCCTCTCTCATCATTGATGTTTCTATCTCTCTCTCCCTTCCCTTTCCTCCCTGAAATCAATAAAAAATATTTTTACAAAACAAAACATAACACAATTGATAGTATTTCTGAGGAAGAAATAAACTAATTCAAACAAATCATATTTATTACCTTACTTTTAAATATTTAAGGTTTGTTTTAATTTAAAACAGAACCAAATGCACACTAGTTTCAATTGCATTTCACAATGCAATTTCAAACTCAAGAATTGTAACCCTTTTAAGGGCCTCACCTAGAAAAATGAGAACATTTTTAATCAAAATCTACACATGCCTTTAGATCCATTCTATGGGTCCATGTGCCCAAAGCACTAATAAGAGTTGGCTCCGAGCCCGTTTGTAACCACATCTACTAGAACACTCAACAGACAGGGTCGCAGGGCATCACAGTCGTCCTGGGAGAGAGTCCGTGTTTACCCAATAGAACCAGAGGGAAGGGACCTTCTCAAGGTGTGACCTGGAGCTTTGGGTCTGAAAGCAGGGGTGCCATTGGTGCCAGTCACTCCCAAGTGTCCCAGCCCTCCGGAATCGCTGTAATCACAGAGCCAGAAGCAAATGTTATTTCTGGTGGAGAGATGCCTTTTTTCCTTTCCTTTTGAAAATATCCTTCATGTTCGTTTATGTATTAGTTGCAAAGTGATTCAGAGGGGAAGCCTCTTTATAAAGGAAGAAGAGGAGGCGTGGCATCTCTTCTAACCTGTCACCCTGAGGGCTTCTTGTGATCCTCCTTGTTTAGAAATGAAATAATATTGTTTCAAATGTGGCAATTTTCTTTTATTCTCGAAACAAGCAAACTGTAAATTGCAAGATAAAAGAGAAAAAAGCATAATTACTGCTTTTATTTATTCATACCATATTAATGTAATATAATTATCCTGTAAGCAGACGGAACCTTATGAATATTTAGCAATAACAGCAACAAAATGCCACAGAACAGTTATTCTAATGACACATGAAAAAAAAAAAACTTAAAGGATGAAACAACTTTTTTTTTCTGTTTTAAAGTGACAAATGGCTATAGCTTGACAACTGAGTGACCCAATTCAGTGAGAGAGAAAGTGTAAGGTGACAGATGTCCCAAACATAAGCTGAGGGAGTCATGTCCCCTTCCCAGTGAGCCCCAAGAGCCTCGGGAAAGGACTAGAGAACCCCAGCACATATTCCGAGAAAGATGGGGCAGAAAGTTGACTGATCACCAGCATGAAGGTCATAATATGCTGCCATCTCCAGAGTTAACAATCACACTTGGCAATGGAGATCCAGTCTTTATTAGAACGCTAGGGATGTGCAATGCCCAGAAGACAGAGCACTGAGGCAGGACACAGTGGATCTATAGGGATGACCCTTTTGTGGACTCTGGGGATGACCCTTGTGTGGACTCTGAATGCAGCATGGGGTACAGGCAGAAGGAATAGCCTTGGTAGCTTCTTTGGAGATTTGCAAGTGAGCCCAGCTCCTGAGCAGGGACCACTATGGAGAGATTCAGTATGGGCAGGGGGAGGTCAGTCCTGCGAAGCAAAGTGGGCATTTTGTGGACTGGAGAGCCAGAGCTCAGAAATCAGAGTGGCCTCCCACAGTCCCCCAGAGACATTGCTTTGTGGTTCTGGTTAAGTTGGATCTGACCTATGTATGCACTGGCTTTCATGACTGGTGTTCTTTGTCTCCAGTCAAAGTGGGTGTGCAACATGTACAGTGGGAAAAAAAGGAGATCTGAGCCTAAAATGGAATAATAAATTACAATAATGATTAATGGATCTGACCTTTGTGAATCCCTTTTAACAGCTTATTTTACCTAATCCTGAAGTAACATTATGAAAGTTGTACTATTTTTAAATTTCCCTACATCATATGAGGACACAGCCTTTCAGAGAAATGAAATGACTTACTCAAGATCACTTTTCAAGGGCTGATAAGAGGCTTCCATTCATCCATCCATCCATGCATTCATTTCATAACTATTGACTGAGCAGTTATCATGTTCTAGGTAATGAGATAAGAGTGATGTGAAAATAGAAATGGAACTCACAGTTTAGGAAAGAAGGCAGGCATTAAACTGTCAACTATGTACAAGTACATAAAGTTCTAAATTATAATGAATATCACAAGAGAATGAAACAAAGGACTGGACATAGAAGTTCCTTTTGGGCAGTAGGCATCATTTTACTGATGGTGTTTGTAACAAGGAGTTTAACTAGACTGTAGCTTCATGGATGTACCTTATTTGCTTTTATAGTCTCTGTTTTGTTGTACATTTCAATCATGTTTCCCTACTTACTTGAACATTAAATATTTTTTTCTTCTTTTTCTGCATATTATTTCACCCTCAATTTGTAATCTCCGATGACATTATTTTAGAGTAGAATGTGAGGCAAAAATTTAATCTTACTTTTTTTCCACAAAGATAACCAATGGGGTCAAATAGTTATTCAAGGACCTTCCTTCTCCACTTGTTTTCAACAGTAACTATGTGCACAATGTTTATGGAAAATGACATCAAATGTGGGATTATCTGTTGTCTACTCTATTGATTCGTCTTTTTTTTGCTTTAAGTATTAAAATTTTGCTTTACTTGCACACCTTTTCTTATGAAAATAATAAAGTGAATACATTTGTAGAAAAAGTAGGAAGTGTAGAAACAAATGAAGAAAATAGGACTACTTATACACTTGACATCAAGAGCCCATCCATGATGTTAGATTATGGTCTGTTTCATTTGCATTCTATTTATTCATTTAATGTATGAATTTCTTTCAAATTGGGTCAATCTGCATATGGTGGCATCTTCTACTATGTGCTGCTACCGCCTCCATGGGCCATCTCTCCCTCTGTTTCCCTCAAGCCCTCCTGGCTGTTGATGGGACCTGGCAGGGTCTCCCATGAAACAGTCTCCCCCAACTCACAGAATTCACTCACTCTGTGCTAGTCCTTGAGTTTAATTCACCAACGGTCTGTCCCAGGATTTTACTGCTTAACTATCTTTTGCTTCTTTCTAAGCAGTGGCTTCCACAAAGGAAAATCTTTGGCTTGATGGAATTTGGTCAGAGCGAGGCTGATCAGTACTTATCCAGGACTTCTCCCCTGTGGTGCGCTCAACTCCTAGGCCATCAACTCCTCTAAGCTAAAGAAGAACTGAAAAAATGGGGCATCAGACTTCCCTGGAAATTAATTTCCGCAATACGAGGTGTCTTCAGCTACAAGGGCATAAAGGCACAGCGTATCTGTGGTTGTAACAGGAAACCGTGTGACTCCTGCAGCAACTGCTGTGGACTAAGGCGGTTTCCCATCAGGAGGTGCCGCGCTTGGGAGAGGTCAGGGAGCTCATTTTCGTCTGGTCGCGGGCAATAAAAGGGACACCTCTGCAGCCACCTAGTAAATTCCCACAGTCATCTTTTCCTGGATGTATAGCACATAGGGGTTGAGATGCAATTATTTAGTATTTATGGTGGAGGAAGATGGTTCGTTTGAGGTGCCGAGGACCGCCTCCAGAGAGAGAGGCAGAGAGCTCTCGTGGAAATGGATCAGCTTCTGCAATGAGCCGGCATGGCTGAGGGAGTAAGCAGGTTATTCCTATAGCCGCCATGTGCACAATCACAGGAATTTAAACCCATCTTAAAAGGAACCCCACTGGGAGTGTTTAGGTCCACAATTACAGTAAATGAAGATTCAGAATTAGCAAAAGCATTTCACTTAATTAGAAGCATTAAATAAGTACGACCAAATGTACAGTACTGTTTCTGCTAAAATGAGAAAAATAGCTGACCCTGAAAAACATTGTATTTATTTGCTTACTTTTCTTATGTTTAGAAAACTACTAAAACAGCCTCAAACTAAAAGGTAAAGATGCAGATAAGGATAGCAAGTATTTTTGTTTTAAATATATATATATATATAACACATATATACAAATATATATGTGTTATATATATATATATATATATATATATATACATATATATATATATATATATACACATGTATATCTATCTACCTGTCATCTACTATCTATCTATCATCTATTGATCTATCAAATACCTGGAGGTTGATAGCCTGCAGGAATGAAAGGAAAAGGTGACTTTAGCACAGATGTTATAGGCATTTTCCTTCTATCTCCTCATTTGGACATAATTTTCAAACTGTTAATTCCTAAGTCTCATGATTTTCAGTATGAACCAGAATTCCCTGAGTTGGTGTTAAGGCTGACAGAATCCTTAATCAAATTTCCAGAGAGACTGCAGGGGAAGCTAGGAAAGAGAAGAGAAAGGAGAGAGGACTGAAAAGGGGGTCTTTCTGGGCTCCTGTCTGCACCTGCAGTTCAATCCAGTGCCGCCCAGCCTCCTAGGAGACCCTCAGCGCCCCTGCATCCTGGGCCTCCTCACACGCAGGGAGTCTGAGAAACAGTTTCATTTTTCAAAGACAGATACGGGCATGTTTCTAGAACTCCGTGACTGAGCTTTGTGACCTCAGCGAATCTGCTGGAGGAGCCCAGGCCAGCCTCCTGCTCCTGCGAATCTTTCCCCGGCATCAGCAACCCCATGTGATCAGACCGGAAGGGCTGCTGCCGCCGGGAGGCTGACAGCAGCTGGGCCGCTCAACCTTGTATCCGGATCATTCCAATCTATTACATATAGAAATAGGATGTGATTCAAGAAAAAAAAAAGTGCACATGCATAAACTATTTCCTTCTCTTTATTCAATGTTGTGTTAACTGCTTTCCTTGCCTCCCAGAATACACAGCGTGTTGAAGTGCCTCGTGGTAAAAATGGAACAGATGAGGGTGGCTCTGGAGGTCATTGTGCTGTACCATCTGGTGACTACTGCTCCCAAAGCAGAAGTCGGGACACTGCCCGCGTCACCGACAGGCTGCGGCCCCGCATTCTGAGCTGGTGGAAACCGTGGATCTTGAGCCAAATCTGCGGATGGCCTTCACTTGTCAACACGGGTTTACGGGAACCCGGCATCTCGCTAGCTGGCAAGGGGCGTGTGGGCCACAACAACAGAAGTGAGTAGCTGTGACGGAGACCACATGACCTGTGAAGCCTAAAGGATTTGGTGCCTGTCCCTTTACAGAAGAGGCTTGCCTGTTCCTGGTTGTGAGTGTGGACTGTCATTACCCTGGGCTTGCTACGGGGAAGGGTGCGCCCAGAAAGGAACATCTGTTCTCACATGAGGACATCAGCACTAACCCAGATGCCAGCGGTGGAGAGCCGGCAGGAAGCCAAGATGTGAGGAAGTACTTTACAGACACTCTCATGGGTCACTCTCACCATAGATCCCGGAAATGGGCAAACCCAGGAGGCAGTATTTAAGTTTGGAAACCAGTCAGCCCCGCAGCTGGTCCCCAGCCCACACATCGAGACCTCAGTCTCCAAAACTGGGCCAGCGGGGTCTCTGTGTGCGTGTTTGCTCTCACACCCTGTGAAATATGAGAGAAAACAAAACCCCACTCCTTGAGAAACTGTACAACCTAAACTTGATGAGAGGACAATTAGGACTTTAATTTTCTTCTCCTTGGGCAATAGGCAAAATCAAATGGACCCACTCTGCTGTCGAAGGAGGCGGCCGTGAGTTTATGTAGCTGAGAGGTCTGCTGAATTTTTACTCTTAACTAAGCATGCAAGATGAGTACCAAAATCATTACATTTATGTGTTTTTAATGGCTTGTCTGGGTTGTTTTGTCCAGAGCTGGTGACGGAGCTGAGCGCTAGCCAAGCGTTTTAGAATTCACACAGCTCTGTTTCAACATAATAATTTGACAATACCTGGGGCTCCTGCCATTCCCGGAGGTTATGTTTTTGAGTCTCACAGCACATCAGCATAGCAATCAGCTGGCCGGCGGTCCTTGTGCTGGAATGAAGGGCCCACGAGGTCCTCGCCACCCCTGCAGGTGGGGGCGTGGGTCGCACAGCACCATGCTTCATTTTACCTGGAAGCCCACTCTCGAGCGAGCGGGTCTTTCAAGCCGAGTGGAGCAAACCCTGCTCTCGCCGCCCTTGCTGCTCCTTGCAGTTTTCTGATGAAAGCCCTTCTGTGCAGCTGCTCAGCCAAGTCGGTTTGTGGCTGGCTATTATTTCGCTATTGTCGTCAATGGAATCAAAATGTGTCCAGTTGTGCCCGTACACGCTGTCCCTTGACACAGAAAACTGAACGGGAATCGCCCTGAGGTGGGCAGAACTGGGAAATTTGCTTCCTAGTTATTGGAAAACGCACTTGGTCACAAATACCAGTCAGTGATTGCTTCTTTGGAGAGCTTTCGGTTTGCCATCAGCATTTATGAGCCATGGTGTTTCTGCTCCTGATGTTTAAAATCTCAGCTTCAGGTCTCAAGGAAAAATTAAAATTAAACAAACTAAAATTAAAATTAGTCATTTAAAAATATGAATGGCCGTGTGTGTGTTTTTTTTTTAAGTAATAATTGGGTATTTGATCTATTCTGAGTTAATTTTTGTATCTGAGTCCAAATAGTGCTCTAGTTTCGTTCTTCTGCATTTTATGAACCAGTGTCACCTGAATAAATTTAATTTAAAAATAGAAGTAATAAGATGGCATGAAAAATTTGGAAAAATAAAAGTAAATAAAGGACAAGAAATATTTTGTGATGCTGGCACTGAGGAACTACAGCTTTTGACAAAGCACTCACACATTTGGTTTTTCAGTAGGCACACATATATTTGATATCTCGATGTCAGTAATATGAACGTGAATTTCCAGTTTCCCTGGGAAAAGACTAATTATTGTTTTGAATGAGCATGATAGTTTAAAAACGTGTTCGGTCGTGAAGAAATCCCATAAGGAAGGTGGGGCGTCAGCAGCTATTCCTGCGGAGGGCTTGTTTTCTCTAATCTGCACTTTCTTTGCCATCTCTAATGGGCTGTTCCCTCTCTTCCAGCATGTCAGGAGACTGTCCCTGAAATTGGAGCTGAGCCACCCAGCAACCTGGGGGACCCCGTGAGGGGCAGTCAGCACAAACACAGGCACCCTTGCGTTCAGGAACGAGGTCAGTGAGTCTTCCTTATGAAAATATGTTCTTAGGACAAGAAGAAAGGATATACATGTGTGTGTTAAGAACACATGTCAAGCCAAGTGCACATAGAAAGACACGGTCACCAACATGGCTATACACGGGGTCCCCGATGGGAAGCAAATAAGATATGGCTGACAGCTTTGGGAAACAACAGGCGGCTTCTATATTCCAAAAAAGTCATTGATAGACTGCTATTATAGAATTAGTGAGGCAAGCAGTGTTTCATGTAAAATGGGGGTTGGTAGTGCCTCTTTACAATATGTTTATATTGATGTAAATACTTATGGATTGTTTATATTATTTGTTTATGTGTGGTGGGGTAATGCTGAGCCATACACCTATAGTTAATGCTTAGTCTGTGGAAGGTTTTCTTTTTGAGAATTTAAAAATAATGTTAAGAAAAAAGATCATTGTGTTTGTAGCCCCTTTATCAATCTTGGATGATCCTAAAATAATCTCATGGGTTTGAAATTGGAAAAATCAGTTCCAATATTGTGGGGTTTTTTTTCCTATCATTTGCAAGGTATAGAATTTTATGATAGTTTGGTTATTTTTAGTGTTATTTTGCAAATCTGTTTCAGTCTTAATGTGACTATGTATTTTAATCTGGTGAGGAAAACCTGTGAAATATTACTTGTTGACTTATATGGACGAAAAAGCATTTCCTTCATGAAAGATCACTCATACCAATAGAAATGTGTTTAAATCCATGAAGTTTTGCTACCTGATAGTTAATTTCCTAAACATTTTTACAGGTAGATTCATGTGGCCATTGTCAAAGCAGTCTCTGAATGGCTAAATTCCCTCTTCATTCACGCCCCCCCCAATATTGTACCTTCAAGCGTTTTACCCTCTGCCATTTATTTTCTGCCATTTTATTATATTTTAAAAAATGCTCTTTGCTCTCTGCCATTTTCAGATCCAAAAAGCATTCGGCTGGTGCGTGGCAGCCCAGGTACGTGGCGTGGCTCTGACCCCATCACCTCTGCAAGGCTGAGAGGCAGAGCCTGACCTGTTTGTCCTTTCTTCTTGTTTGCAGCAGCCCAGCCTGCTTGTGCTGACCACCTTTGTACCTGGATTCCAAACAAAGCGGGTGTGCGTGGAGACTAGTCTGTTCATTACCTGCTTCTGGTAACTGATCGCAGACACTTTCCTGGCCACACCCCCAGCAGTGACTGGAGGTAGGCTTCTTGCAGAGGAAGGCCCAGAGGGGCTCACAGAGAACCTGTGGGTCAGGTTTCAGGAGGAGCAGAGGCAGAACAAGGAGGCTGCGGAGCTGCTGGCGCCCACTAGATGGCAGTCCATCCCCCGGGATGCAGTGGCCATGCTGGCCAGAAGGGATGCTGCCCGTGCTGTGCCAGGAGCAGGAAGTGCCAGAGTTGAATGGGGTGCTCCAGGCTCTGATGACCCCCTTGGTTTTCAGTGTTGGCTCTCCTCAACCACACCTCAAGCCCTAAGTGTCACAGTAGAAGCCACTGGATTTAGGTTCTCTTCCAGGTTTCAAGTGATGGAAGCCTGTGTTGTAAACTAATGTGAATTTAAAACGCAGTTCTTATGGGGGGCTAGCTGAGAATGGCGATATCTCACTCAGGAATAGGCATGCTCTGTTCCCAGGGAGGTCCACAATTTCTGCTTCCGGGCCACCACATGGCTCTGTAATGTGGGTTGAGATGGTAAATGGCTTTTTATTTGTGTATGTGGTTTTTACTAAGGTTTTTACCAGGAGCTTTGGCTATGGATTCTTTGATTTCTGAAAAATACTTGTGTAGGTAAAAAAATTACTAATGATTTGAGAAACTTGTACTATTTCTTTTTTTTCCTCCTGAATCACAGGGTTAAACGAATGTGTGAAATATATAAATATATAACTAGAAGAAATTTACCAATATTTTCTTGGCAGCATAATAAAATCATTTGTTTTCTTTTAGAAGCATTTTAAAGTGTTTGAATATTATATTTATTATTTAATAAAGATGTGTTACAACCTTAGACATTTAATTATCTAAAGGATTCAGTGTTCCACATTACTAAATACTTACCCTTTGGTGACTTTTTAAAGAAAATTGGTAAAATTTCATCAATACCATCCTTAGGTTGCAAATATTAGACTCATAATTATATGAAATATGTGCAGTGTATGCAGCCCCTAATCTGTGCCAATATTGTTAAGGAATTCAGCAATCTCGTGGCCGTGTGCAAATCGTTATCCTACAGTAAATAATATGCTGCGAAATAAATATGGTACCTAATAAGATAGTAAGCAAAATACTGCATGCAGTTTTTCATTTATGCAAAATATAAAGCTGCAGTTTACCAAGAGTCTGATCCAAGGACCTAAGCCACTTTTATTATTAACAGAGTCTATTAAACATTATATGTTTTTATGCTTCACGCAATGCAAGCTTCACAAAATGCTTTCGATGCACAAAATACACTGGTTGAATCCTCACGAGACTAATTGGCCCTACTGGAGTTTTTGATCAGAGCCATTGTATTACTAGTAGCTGGTACACTCATTCAGCCTCAAAAGTACACATTGTCTAATATATTTCTTATCATCATTTATTAAAAAATACAAGGTAGCCGAAACCGGTTTGGCTCAGTGGTAGAGCGTTGGTGTGTGGACTGAAAGGTCCCGGGTTCGATTCCGGTCAAGGGCATGTACATTGGTTGCGGGCACATCCCCGATAGGGGTGTGCAAGAGGCGGCTGGTCGATGTTTCTCTCTCATCGACGTTTCTAGCTCTCTATCTCTATCCCTTCCTCTCTGTGAAATATCAATAAAATATATTTTTTAAAAAATACAAGGTAGCCTCATTGGTCTTATTTTGTACAGACATGAAAAATGCAAGTTGAACAGCCATGTGAGTGGCACTTCTTGTCTGAGGCTCTCACTGTTCAGAGAGCTCTGAGCACAAGGTCCCCCAAACTTAAGTCATACCCTTGTCCTGCAGGACATAACAGAGTGGGAACCCCCTGTGAGCACGGCAGACAGGGAGACCGACTGCTCAGAAGTGCTCATACCCGGGGAAGAGTCTCCTTGAAGTCTTCTGCCAAAATAGAAAAGAACACAATTTTTACTTTCATATTTTATCTTTTCAAAAAATGTTCTTATACAAACCTTTGTTAGGATGTTCTTAGTGCCCTCCTTAATGTTTGAACATTTCTGAGCATACCATTGAGGCTTAAATTAGAATGGATATTTAGGGCTACGACACATATATTTTTTCTCAGACTTAAAGGCTAGTCTTTGACCTTTCAATAGAAAATATCCATTTTGACTTATATAACATGTACCCTTTACCAATCCTGGCCCTCTGCCTATAAAACATCAGGGACCACAGTTTGGAGCAGAATGCGGGATCTAAGCTACACCCCGCCTGTGACATCTCGGGGTCTTTGACGCCTTTATCTTTTGATGTTTCCAACTGCTGAGGACCAATGCAGAGGTGTTACCCCGGGTCCTGGTGGTTCCCACTGAGCTCTGTGTGCACAGCTGATGTGTGAGCTGTTTGCTGGAGGTCTCGTCGTCTGTCATCCAGGAGTTGGTGGGGATGACAGGCCTCTGCAGTGGGCAGCACGAGCACTTCCTGTTCTTCAGGTCTGAGACCAGCGCCCTTCCTCACTTCCACCTGGCAGCAATGGGGCAAGTGATGAAATCTGTGAATGACTATGAAACAAACAGGAGACATGCTCATTGTGGGGATCTACAAATGGCTGCGTTTAATCAGCAATAATTGAATAGTCCTGGCACCTGGACAGCCTATCCCTGGGCAGAGGCAGCAAGAAAATGACTTGAGTGTCGTTGATTGTCCCGTGTGTGCCAGGAGCCACCGGGGGCCAGGGAACAGCACCTGAGGAGCAGCGGAGGATGGTGCTGGGGCTGGCGGGGGCAGCAGCCCCCATCATGGGGGCAAGAACTCCACAGTCAGGCCCCTCTGCTCCCCTGCAGCAATGATCACTTACAGGAGCAATAAGCTGCACTGATGAATATGATATTTCTCTCTCTTTTTTTTAAAGATTCATTATCCTGGAGCGATGAGGAGATGAGTGGAGTATGTATATTGAACACGTAATTGCCTCTCTGTGCACACTGCAGCCTGCCACGTACATAGGGGAGTGCCCAACGGTCAGGAGAGCCGAGTTCCTCCCTCCCATGGTGCTCGCCTCGCTGCAGATGCGGATTGGAAGCCCTAATTGCTTTTCATCTCACCACTTAGCAGGTTCTCTCTTAGCACATGCTTGACTGTATGGCCCATGCTCCCCGTTCTCAGCAGTATTGCTACTGGGCGTCATCCGGGTGGCTTTTGGCATCTCCATCAGCATAGACACAGGTATTGGTGTAAATTGTTGGCAAACACTGAGGAAGAACTATAGCTTAACTGTGTGTTAGATAAGTATGTGTATATCAAACACAAGAGGTTTGCAGTTAGAGATGTGTATATATAATACATAACACATAAAAAAATCTGTGTATATAATATATATGACCCAGTAATGTTTAACATTCAGTGGGCACACAAATGTTATCTAAGTTATTGGCACCCATAAAATTAGGGTGTGTACACATGCACACACGTATTCACACATGTACACACACCTGTCTCCAGTTCTCCTTCCAGCCTGTGATAGTCATGGCCTGTGGGGGTTACAGTGACCTTGAGGGGATGCTGTGCCCCAGGCCACTCCTGCACGCTCAATGCCCCCCACCTCAGAACACAAGTTTAATGAGGGGACTCCCAGTGGGGCCCCAGGGTGCTGTACGGAGAATGACTAAGTTGTCACTCTTCACAGAGGGTGTTAGGATTAAAGATTCACTTCGCCCTGCAGGGACACCCCGTGGAGATGGAAGGTCCCCTGGGACTACCTACTCAGCCTCTACTGATGGCACCGGGATCGAGGTCCTCCCTTAGGGAGTCACAGATGCCTTAACTTTGTGACACTTGCCTGCTCTCCTCCATTGGGGTGACTTCTGCTACGTGACTGTCAGCCTCAGTGCAGTCAGAGGGTACCCACCTGCTGAGCTTCACCTTGATGAGGGCGGGACACCTTGGCCAGGCCTTTGTCCCACCCACAGACCCATGTCAGCCTTCCATGTCAGTATTCCAACAACCCTCCTTTGTCACCATCTCACACGCATTGTTGATTCCTCTGGTCTCTGGTCCCTTCAGACCTTCCTGCTGTCGGGCACCTGCATGTCACTCCTTCAAACCCTTGCCCCCCTCCCTGTGCAAGGCCACCTCAGCTGGTTGAGCAGGTGCAGCGCTGGCTCAAACAGCAATGCCCAGGCAGGCCCTCCCACCCTGTCTTCAGTGCAACTTCTCTGCCGACTGAGGTCCCACAGGCTTCAGGGGATGTGTAACTGGGCTGTGTACAAAGTTTTATTTCAGCAAGAGAGTAACTCAGTACATATGTACATACATATGCATGCCAATGGAACATTCCTGGTGATTCATCCTTCCTGAGCACCTGACGACCTCAGTGTCTGTGTGTGGGAGACCACCCTGGCCAATCTCACACATTTATTAAGTCTTTTCTCTCCTAAACACAGAATGATTTTACCAAGGACACTTTGGTAACTATTTTTACCTTATTCCTGGTTACAAATTCCCTCTTATGTTTACCCCAAGGGGAGGCTTTGCATGTGTTTACCTGAGTTCTTGTGTTTCAGGTACATCACCCCCACATTGGCTGGCTGTGGCCTCCTCCCCACAAATTGCATCTCCTCCTCCTCTCTTTACCGTCTACGGGAGTCTTTGAGGACGTGACGGGCTGTTTTCCCCAGAGTCAGGTGCATCCTGGGCAGCAACATTAAACATGTACTGAGTCATCTCAACAGCTGTAGAAACCCTCTTCCAGGCCACATGTGCTTCTGGGTACAATCAGGGTGCTGAAGCACCACAGTCTCTGCCACCTGGAGAGATACCAGCATCCCATCGTAGACGTTTGGGACTTTATTCCACCCAATACCATTGTTTTCACCAGAGACACTTGCCCCTTTGGAATGTTTCAGGGTGGATAAGCAATCAGCCCTGAGCTCTGCTTCCTGAGATGGTGTCCACTGCCTGGGGACAGCACAGAGCTGGGCATCGGATGCACAGCCTCCTCTGCTCTCCACGGAACTCTGTGTGGGTGATTCCCAGCTCTGGGACTTGGGGATGAGAACAGCACCTCCTACATCTACTCAACCAATATTTTCAGAAGTAGATGAGGGCTGAAATTCTGTTTTAGTTTGTATGTACAAAATAGCAACCATTTAACTGGTAGCTCTGTCTTAATGGCGCTTTGAGATGAATTTAAGAAAAATACGTTTCAAATGCTGCATCAGTATCCTAGGTGATGGATAATGATGGGACTTCATGTCAGAGCAGTCAGACCAGGGAGTGTGGGAGGGCTGCCCGGGTCTTCACCTCACCCACTTTTATCTCTGCATGTATGTGTATATTTGCAAAATGTGTGTTGCTCTGGGAATGAGGGGATCACTCACTATAGAAAGAGAGTTGGTAATAGCACAGTTAAAAAGTTAACCTTTGTCTTCTGTCATATTTAGAAACTATAAACACTTTATTACATTTTAATGTTAAATGATTTACTAACGTTTATAAAAGTATGTTATTACATCCCTATAAATATTTTAACTGCATGTGATATGCGCTGGTGTTGTACACATGTGTTTTCATAAACATGCAAACACAAACAATGTGCTTTTACATATAATGTGTTTATATATATATATTATTATATATAATTTTCATCTATTTATATAGGCCCATTATAAATAATGAGCCTGTGTAAATATAATGTGCATAGATATGACTTTGTGTGATACAATATGCCATTTTTATATTTTTATTTGCCAAACAGTAAAAATAAAAATAAGTTGTGTAGTGAAAAAAAATTTGATGCAATTCTAAAGACAGAGATGTAAAAATGTACGTAAGTCACCACAAGGGAGACAGTGGAAAGCGCAGTGGTTGCTGAGGCCAAGAAGTAGGTGGGGATTGAACCGGTGAGTGTGGGAGGACTTTAGGCAGTGAACTCTCTGTATGACACTGTGATGATGAACAGGTGTCCTTGCACCTTTGACCAGACCCAGAATGCAGCTCACAAAGCGATTCCTGGTGGGGCTCTGAATGGTGGGAAACCACTGTGTGTCTGCCAGGCTCAGGGTTGTAACAAATGCACCATCCGGGGGTGATGACAGGGTGGCTGTGCTTGGGGGGCTGCGGCTTTGTGGGAAATCTCTATTCCTTCCTGCCAATTTTCTTGTAAACCCAAAACTGCTCTAAAAAAATAACATCTTTTAAAAGGTTACCTGTCTTTCTTTAACTTATGTTTCTCAGAGCTCAGAACATAGCATTCAAGTCCATTTGACAAGCATTTGAGTCATAGAATCTATTGGCAGTCCTGTTCCCCTTAGGTGACTTTGATACACTCCACGTGGGGAACTTGCTTGGGGTCCATCAGCGATGGTCAGATGCTTGTGTTCCCCAGATGTGAGCAGACAGTGGGGCTCGTCTAGCATTTGCCAAGGTACAGTGTGTGGGCAGGTGGTTTCTAGAAGCGTGAGTGGTCCTCCCAGATGTGACGCAGTGAGGGAACCAGGAGCGAGGGGCCAGAGACCTTCAGCTGCCAGAGACTTGGTTCCGAGTCCTGGCTGAGTGATAAAGGGGAAAAGCCATCTTCCTCCACTTCTCCCCATGTCTTCTCTACTTTCTTCCGAGACTGTGATCTTACCAGTGGACGACCTGGACATCAGGGACACGGCCACCTCGAGAGCACCCGCCCGAATCTTCACCTGTCCAATGACAAAGGCGAGTGTCCGGTGAGGGCAAAGCCAAGATGTGCTCTGGAAACACTGCGTGGGTTTGGACAAAGAGAAAACGTGATCTGAAGGAGGTATTTCCAGGAACGCTGTTTGTCCTTTGTTCTAAAGATCACAAAGACTAAAGCCACTCAGGGATTGATGGGTGAAGGGGCCGAGCTCGTCCAGTGCAGGGACAACCAGGTGGCACTCCAGGGCAGCCGGGCTGTGAGGACACTTGAGAGGCTGTTAGCATGTCTCTGCTTTTGCTTTTGGGGATGAAGCAGAGGCTGAGTTCGCGGTAGCCCCAGCCAGGCACAGCTGCCCAGGATCTGTGACCCAGACCACACCTTGAGCTCCACGCCAGCCATTCCATTCCTGGTAACGACGCGGAATGACCCGGTATCTTGTAAAATGAAATTGAAATCTGCAGTGAGGCAGCACTTCTGCTATTAAAATGATTTTTCTCCGTAATGGAGCGCTGCCAGTCCAACCATTTGTGAATTGCAATTAACATCTGAAGCCGCCAGCACTTTTGCAATTAAAACTGGCATTTTTAAGAAAAAAATTCTGCACCAATCTAGATAATTAGATAGGGACTAAAATGCCCATTTATTACGCATATGGACATGTATGAGGAAATAATTTGAAATTTATTATTCAAGATATTCTCTTTTTAATGAGGAATGTGCTAAATGCTATGGCAAACGCATTATTTTCATATCCCGTATGATTGAGTCCACTTAAATATTTGGTGTGAGATACATAATCGTCAGTGTTGTTTTTCTTCATTTCTACCACCTTTTATTTTTTTTACTCGTTGTTTTAATGGTAAACAGTGATGGTGCTAAACTTGTTGGAATATACATAAAACTGGACCAATATTTACCTCAGGCATCAGTCACATGGGATTTAACCCGCTCATCATTGTACCACACTTTCTCCATCAGTTTGTAGTATTGTTGTAATGCAATTATGCGACTCAGAAGTATCAAGACACGTGAGAATTCTCTTCATTTAGCAAAGATGTTTAAAAGTACAGTTCTCAAAATGTTTCCCAGAGTGCCTATGACACGGCAAAGAGGAGCAGAACCCTCGAGAAGGACGTTTGCCTCCTGTGATGTGAAGTCTCTAATCTGTGAGGAGACGAGGACGGCGTTGCTTTTGGTAGCCATCCTTAGATGAGAATTGTGAGGTTCTGTTTCCAGACTCGTACTTTTGTAAGGACTGAGAACACGGTGGTTTTGTTGATGGCACACGTTCACCTGAATCCAGCTGCCTACACGCTTGGTTTAGTTCATATCAGTGTACACGCCTGTCAGCTTTGATGGAAACATTGCATTTCGCAGTCCTTTCTCCTCCTCAGATCCTGTGCAGGTGATGTCGTACTGCAGGCTCTGGCTCTCCACGGCTGCAGTTCGGACAGGTGACTCAGAACCAGGATGTCTCCAGCTGTGCTCTTCGGACCAAACAGGACCCAAGGGTAAAGCAGGCTCTTTGCTCTCCTCTCCCAGGGCATGACCCCCTTACCTGGAACCCCGATTATCCCTCTGCCCTTCATTCTCCACCTTCACATTCCTGCCTCCACACCGGGTTTCCCAGAGACAAGTCACTTCTCATGGCTCCTGTTTCCTCATTTGCCTGGGAAGGCATCAGGCCAGAGGTTACCTTGTTCTGCAGGCAGGTCACTCTACCTGGCCACGTTTCCTGGCCCCTCCCTGAGACCAGGAGGAAGTGCAGGCACCCGAGTGAGGCATGTCCCCCACCAGCAGAATTTCATCAGTTTCGTACATTTACCAGAGAGGGAAATATTTAAAAGGAGGTGTTTCCCAGTATCCCCACATGACACTGATTAGATCACTGAGTTTATAGGGATTTACCTCCGAGGCACCTTTAGGGACAGAAAGGTGGGTGGTGAGGGCTTAGATGAGAGGCCCGCAGAGCCAAAGAATGCGATGAGGGAAGCAAGACCTAAGCTGTGGGTACACAGTAGTGATGATCTTCAGCCAAAAAATGTGGTGCCCACATGAGGGCATTGGTTGAAATGCAGGTTTCAGAACTCAAAACGCCACCGTGGGTTCAATGGCACAATTAGCACCCGGCCCAGATGCACCATGGGGACACAGGTGGGCTGCTTTCTGGGCCCAGCTGCAACAGGCAGGCGCCAACCCGTGCAGACGCTGCGGGGACAGCGCTCTGCTCCCGAGCAGCTCCCGCCAGCCTCCCACCGGCGTTTTTTCACCTGGTTATCTTATCTTGCTCCGAATTTACAGAATTAGCAACACAAGGCGTAATGGCCAGAGCACTAATTCCCTGATTTACTAAGTCTGTACATTAACATTAAAATAAATAGTTTGGTTCCTAACTCCCATTTCGTCGTTTTCACTTTTGTTACCGAAGAGGCCTCTCCAGGTGTATGTTTTTATCATAACTTTTTTACTGAGATGTAATCCTCACACCTTAGAAGTCACCCCTTTGACATGTACAGGGCAGAGTGTTCAGTGAATTCACAGAGCTTGCAGCCGCCACCACCATCCGACTCCAAAACATTGCCCCTCCCCCCGCACCTCCATGGCTTTTATGGTCATGTCTGCCACTGCTCTCTCTTCCTGAAGATCTGGCTTGTTTTCCCACATGACTTAGTTTTCTAGCTCTTCACTTTTTTCTAAGAAGACAGCATGGCCACGCTCTCTCTCTCTCTTTTTTGGGGTTTCTCTGAAGCTGTTGTTTCCTGAACTCACCCCATATCCCTGGTTTGCAGGTGTTTCTCTGACAGTCTCCTCTACTTCTAACACGTTTCCTTGGCTTTCAGGTCCCTGCCCTCTGAGAAGTGGCTCGTGCCTAGTGTTGGCTGAGGTGCCCATCTGGCTCACCCGGAAGGGCTGTAGGAACTTGGAGGCCTTCACTCCTCACAGGTAGAGCCTGAGCCTCAACAGAAGAGAACTAACTGGCCGAAACCGGTTTGGCTCAGTGGATAGAGCGTCGTCTGCAGACCAAAGGGTCCCAGGTTCGATTCCGGACAGGGGCATGTACATTGGTTCGGGCACATCCCCGGTGGGCGGTGTGCAGGAGGCAGCTGGTCGATGTATCTCTCTCATCAATGTTTCTGGCTCTCTATCTCTCTCCCTTCCTCTCTGTGAAAAGTCTCTCTCTCTCTCTCTCTCTCTCTCTCTCTCTCTCTATATATATATATATATATATATATATATATATATATATATAATAGAAGAGAACTAACTGCTCAAGGCCCATCGTTTTGTGACAGAGACTACTTATCTACCAGCGCATGCCCTGCTATATATATACACGAACACTTCAGAGACTGATGGACTATGGATTATCAGGGAAGGGATAGTTCTTCTAAAAGAGGAAAATAACAAAATTTAAAGTGTACGTCATTTAGCCGTGTTTTAGGGTGTTTTGAGTGGGAGTTGTCGGCAATATCTATTTAAAACAAAAGCTTGCTTCCCACGTTTCCTCTTAAGAAACATAACAGAAAGGAGAAAGGAATAGGCGTGTAGACAACAAACACGTTTGTTTAAGCCTCTGAGGCACGACTCTTCCCGGGATGGGGACAGGAGTACGTGGTGGATGCTCTCTGCTCATCAAACTTCTATCAATACTAATTTACTGATATCAATAATGATCTGCTTCCCGGTGGACCGGGGCTCCCAGGCGGGCGGGCGCTCTGGTGCTCCCAGAGCTCTCTGCGACGGTGTCAATGAAGCTGACTGCTGCTCGCAAGCTATTGACAGTTATTAGAAATGACCTTGATGTGATTTCACGCCCATCAAAACGCGGAGCATATGCTTGGGATTAGGAGCGCCCGGCGGAGGAGCCGGCAGCCAGGGGCCGTGGGCGGGCCTGCGGTCCCTGCGGGTTATTGGTTTTCTCAGCTTCCCCTTCCCCTTCCCTGGAAGACAGTCTGCTCCTGGCCCTGGCACCTGCTCTCCGAAGGCCTTAATTGGAGGTGCTTGGAGCCCCCGTGTGCTCTGCAAAGAGCTGTCAGAGCGGATCATCTCAGCAGTTAATGCCGTTAACAGTATCACAAGCTCCACTGAGGACCCGTGACCACAGACCCGGCTGGATAGTGCATCTCCCGGGCCCCACTCCTATTTACAGACCAATTTTCTGTCTTACTTAGGACTTTGAGTAGAGTATTCTGTGCCCCAAATAAAACAAAACAATGGCTTCCATGACATTTTAATTTAATTTAAAAATGACAGTGTTTTCTTGGATTTCACGGAGAAGTGAAATCATCTGATATTTGTCTTTCTCTGTCTGACTCGTTGCATAATATCTGCTAGGTCCCTCGGTGTTGTTGCAAATAGCAGGGGTTTTATTCTTTTTTTATTTCTGAGTAATATTCCATTGTGTGACTCTCCCACCTCTTCATTACCTATTCATCTGTACATTGACTCTTAGATTGCTTCCATATCTTGGCGATTGTAAAAGATGCTGCAATGAAAAAAAAAAACAAGACAAAATAAAAACAGACAGATCAAATGTATGCTGTCAGAGGGGAAGGGGGAAGGGGTTGCATGAAAATGTGGAGGGGGATAGAGTCACTAATATCGTGATGAGTTTGCATGGCGAAAGATGGTCGATCTTTAGGCTTAGGGAGGTGATCACACTCTAAGGTACATAAATGTTCCATCGCTATATTGTACACCGGAATCTAACATAATATTGTATACCAATTATACTTCATAAAAACATAAAAATAAGAAATTATGACGGCATTTAGAATAAAGTAGCATAGGGCATTTTATTTAGTATTTCTTTATATAAAAGATGTTGCCTTTATATAAAAGAATTACATTACTAAAATGTGCTCAATGACATCATTTTATATTACACCTTGCAAATAAATAATCAGTATATTTGACAACAGTTGACCTTTATTGTATTTTCTCTTTAGAAATAAATTCTATCTATCTATCTATCTATCTATCTATCTATCTACCCATCTATCCATCTATCTACAGTGACATAACAAAATGTCAGTTAGGTTACTAGATAGAGCTAGTTGTCATATATTAAACATTTCTAATCAGCTTGTCAATTAGTACTCATCAGTAAACAAGAGAAGGACATGTTGGCATTAATAGCATGGGCCCTGTTTTCTAAGTTTGTGGCTTAAAAGCAAGGGTCTTGTGGGTGAGGCTGTGTTTCATGATAATGGCCTATATGTCATGTCAGCAATAAAAGGTATAGGTCCCCAGGCTCATGTTTCAGAATCCATGGTGTTACCTTAGTTTCCACCCGTGTTATATTCTTGAATGAATATGTGAAAAGTTGAGTGTCAAGTGTGATTGATAATTTATCCAAATATGACTAATCATCACACACATCTCAACAGAAACCTGATTCGGCACCCTGAGCGTGGATGTCAGTTCTTGGTGACATGATGGAGAGAAAGGCATTTGTACCTTGCACTTCAGGTAATGGGTCCTCCCACTAGCTGATGACTGCCTGGGAGGCTGTCATCGCACAGTGTCAATCATCTGCCCATACCCACATCCACATCATTTCACACCTGTGAGAACACCCCAGCCCTGTCCTCTGGAGACTAAGTGGTGTGAGCACTAATGGAGCCACTCACTTCCTCTGCTTCAACGTCAGCTGGACTCTCACAGCCCACATACCTCCCCAAGGTCCAGGGCCTGGCAAGAAAAGTTTGACAAGACTTTTAGCAAACCCAGTGTCTGTGGAGAGGAGACTGTTGGCCCCGGCTGGAAAGGACCGGATGGTGTGCACAAAACCAGCTGGCCACCCAATAAGCATGCCCCTCCCTTTGTGCCTGAGATGGTCAAGTTTATGTGTGAACTTGGTTAGACTGTGGGATTCCAGTATTTGGTCAATTAAAGAAATCACAAAAGGTTAGTAGGTAGATTTTTAAAAGAACCTTATTTGATACTAGAGTTAATTTGCTCTAAAATTTTAAAAGTACATTTGTTGTATGAAGAAGAAAGGAAAGAAGGCAGGCAGGAAGGAAAGAAATAGGAAGGAAGGAAGGAAGGAAGGAAGGAAGGAAGGAAGGAAGGAAGGAAGGAAGGAAGGAGAGAGGGAGGGAGGAAAGGGAGAGGGAGGGAGGAAGGAAAGTAAGGAAGGAAGGGAGGAAGGAAGGAAGGAAGAAAGGAAGGAGGGAGGGAAGAAAGGAAGGAAGGAAGGAGACAGGGAAGGAGGAAAGGGAGAGGGAGGGAGGAAGGGAAGGAAGGAAGGAAAGAAGAAAGAAAGGAAGGAAGGAGAGAAGGAAGGAAGGAAGGAAGGAAGGAAGGAAGGAAGGAAGGAAGGAAGGAAAAAAAAGAAGAAAAGGATTATTTTAAAGCAGCAGATGCAATGTAACTGAAAAGTAAAACTACAAACTAGAAGACAGATCAGAGCAAAAATTCTCCTAAGAATAAGCATATTGACAAGGTAAGGGAATAGTACAAAAAAATCGAAATAGGAAAGATAAAACAGCCAGGTGTAACATCAATGACCCAAACAGGTTTATGTATAAATATTCAGTGGAGGAATGGCTATAAAACAGTCCAAGGTCTTTGAGAAATTTTATAAAGAGCCTCCACTCAATAAATCTACAACTGTTCTAAAATTGACATTTATTTAAAATATAAAGTAGTAACATTGTGATGACTGCTGGGGGGAGGGGGTGGAGAGAGGTGGAGGCAGGTATGGGGAAAATTGTGATGGAAAAATATATATTTAAAATAATTGCACATATTTAATGTATATAATTTGATGAGTTTGGACATGCATATATACACATGTAAATAAATATACATATATAATATATGACAGAGTCAGGAGTAGAAGGAAGCAGGGAGGAGATGGAGTGGTTGGTGGCCTCACTTTACAAAATGTGAAGTTGGGAGCAATTTTCCACAGATTTAAGACTCGTTCAAGTTAAAAGGAAATGATAGCAGAAATTGCAAAGGTTATTTATATATGTCTCTATGAATTATATTTTATATATTATAAATTCTAATGCAATATACCATATTATGCACACAGTCCATTATGTATCTATAATATACCATTATGATCTATAATAACAAAAGCCTAAGAAACCTTCACAATGGAATGGACCACCAAACAGGCTGCGTGGGGTGACTAGGCTGGTAGAGGGTTTAGTGAGGGGCGACCAAACAACTGAGCAGCAGGCTGCTTGGGGAGGCCAGGCCTGCAGGGGGAGCAGTTGGGGTGACCAGGCTGGTGGGGGCAGTTGGGGGTGACCAGGCCAGCAAGGGGGGCAGTTAGGAACAATCAGACAGGCAGGCAGGTGAGCAATTAGGAGTCAGTGGTCCCGGATTGTGAGATGAATGTCCGGGATTGGAGAGGGTGCAGGCTGGGCTGAGGGGATCCCCCCCCCCCATGCACCAATTTCATGCACCAGGCCTCTAGTATAATATAGAAAACTGTAATAGCTAAACCCACGTGCCATACTAAATTCCCCAGGCCAAGCCTACATTAAATATACAAAAGGTGTCGGATAAGCATGTTATTCAGTGATATATCAGAGTCAACACCACCAGAACCATTTGTAAGTGGGGTGGACAGGATAGAGGTAGACAGCTGTTCTCACTACAAACCCTTAGGTAACATTTGACATATTCATTTCAGTAACTGGTGGTTTTATTAGGTTGAAACATAGAAAATTAACATTTGTTTAGATAAAAAACAGTAGAATATTGCAATTTCTCACAGTTCTATTTAGCTTAATAACATTTCAGGCAAATTGATAAGGAAACAGATCTCTGGGTGGTCAGCTGGCAGTGTGCACACAATGAGCCATTCTAACAAGCGGGACCCATTCTGAGTTAAAGCTGGGTCATACCACAAAAGTGGAGTTTCACACTGATTTCCCAGTAAAAACAAAACAAAACTGTGGATCTACTTTTTTCTAAGCATGAATAGGTGTCAAGCCACATAGTTATGTAGTGTTTTTTTTTCAAATGTCCTTAAGAATTTATGAATTTAAAAATACTATTGTAATGTTATGATCTCATAGCTATTCTAATTCTTGAATAATTAAGAAATGTAATTGAGTGGTGATGAACACAGAGACAGAAAATTCCACATTTTTAATATGATTGAAATGATTCCATTCATTTTCAGCAGCACCCTCCACCCAGGGGAGGGTATATTTTACTCGGCTGGTTCTAGAGGAACCACGTGATTGGATTAATCATAACAGCTCTCCAATTTTCATTCAGACATTGTCTGCCACTACATCATCTAGTCTGTTATGAGCAGCTGCTTGATAAATTAATTTACTCCTCTCAACATTTGCCTCAGAACTTAGCTTTTCCATTTCAATTATGTGTATTACACACTTTCTGCACAGATTACTTTGGGTGTGTTTATTCCCCCCCCCCCTTCCATTCTTAGCAAATGTACACATACTGATTTTGTAAAACCAAGGGTTATTCTCTTTAGGAGGCTGTAATTCAGGTCTTTGATTCTTCCTTGAATTTTGTTTATATTCTGAGTTTGGGACGAAATCAGACCTCCCTCCCTCCTGCTACTGCTCATTTGCTCACCGTTTCTCCAGTCCCATAACGTGCCTGTGCCTGTCAACAGGTGAGAAAAGAGGTGAGCATTTAGAGGCACATATGCTTCTCTGAGAAAAAGAACAGTAGGGTGGGGTTGGAGGCCCAGGAGCCAAGACCAGCATAGAGGAGGCGAGCTCTGAGTCAGCTGACTGCCACCACTGGCCAGCCATGTTGCTTCCAAATACCCCAGCTGCTCACCTATAGAACAAGGGTTGTGTGTGGACGTTGTTTAATTCTCTTCAAGTGTCAGGATTTAAGGTCCCACAAATAGTTGACAGGCCCACTTTCCTGTCTGACTGGATAAGAAATGTACCGGAGGTCCCACAGCGGGTGTGGCCACCTCGTCCATTCACGGGCTTCCTGATTGAACACTGATCGGTGTGGTCTTCCCTCCTACCTTCTGTTGCTCATGCATCTGCAGTGATCCCGAAGCTCCACCTGCTGCTACCTGAGCCATTGAAAAATAAAGCAATCCTGTAATTTGAAAGGTGGGCCAGGTTCCGACCTCACTTATAAGCTCCCGGAGTTCCCACACACAGCCCACCCCTGGGTCTAACACCCCGCTCCACTGAGAAGTTATAATACAGCCGTTTAACATACCAAGCTAAATCCCCTAACAGCTTGATGTTAGCCCCCAGGTTCTCACTGGCTGGGTTCTTTTTAACCATAATGACTGAATTGCAGAACGCTGATTAAGTACACAGTTCATTGCAAGTAGAGTGCTCACGCACTTACCTTATAAGTAATTGGTGTTAAATGAAGTCTTTTATCCTCTTTCAGTCATTGTTGATTAATGTTTGGTTTTGAATATACACATATGCATTTCCTTGTTCTCCTTTTAAATCTTGAGACCAGTGTAGGTTCTGAAAATGCCTCAGAACCTTTGACACATGGTATCCAATCTGAGTGGCTTCCCAGGGTGAGCTGGTCACCGACACAAACATGGCAGACCTCAGAAATCAGACAACACACACAGGAAGCGGTCTGTGGTTTCATTTAATTATCTTAATGTCAGATTAGAAGCGCATGGTTCTAATTTCTGACCCTTGCAGCTTTACTGTATCAGGTAGTTGGAGCTATAAAATAATGAAATGAATTAATTGGTTTTCACAGATTTCAATGAAAACAACAACAACAACAACAACAACAACAACAAAACCAGTTGGTTTATATGCTGTAGCATTTTTTCTATAGTCTGATTTTAGGTTTGTAATTGTGGTTATATTTGCCATCAGGGTACTTCTTAAAAATCTGGCTTCTCTGCCCTGGCTGGTTTTGCTCAGTGGATAAAGTGTCCGCCTATGGACTCAAGGGTCCTGGGTTTGAGTCCAGTCAAGGGCATGTACCTTGGTTGGAGGCACATACCTAATAGGGAGTGTGAAGGAGGCAGCTGGTCAATGTTTGTAAATCTCTATCCCTCTTCCTTCCTCTCTGTAAAAAACAATCAATGAAATATATTTTTAAAAATCTGGCTTCTAAAGAATAGAGAATGTCTCCAATAATGCTTACAAACATTTGTTTTTAAATGATCCACATGATGAAACAGAGCTACTAACTTCTCAGTTGTGTAGATTTTTCATAACAGTCACCAGGATAAACTACTTACATACATGGGGAAAATGAGAGAGAGAGAGAGAGAGAGAGAGAGAGAGAGAGAGAGAGAGAGAGAGAGAACACAAACTAAAAACATTCTAAAAAGTCACAAATTTATCATTTCTTAAAATACCTACCCCTAAACCACCTCCCATTAAAAACAAAGAAACCCCCCATGATCAGAATTTAATTTTCCCGTGTGGGAGAAGTGAGGCTGGCAGGTACCAGTGTCCACAGGTTTTGTACTGGGTTATCAATATCTTAGGGGCAAAGTATCTTGGAGGTTTACTGTACTTCCTTCTTATACATTCTCAGGTACATCTTGAGAATTTGGGCTGTTTTTAAATAATACACTAATAATTTTACCAACAGTATATATATATTTTCCAAATTATTGGATCTTTCAATATATTTTAACATGTGCTAATGTTGCTTGTTTTCCCTGTTGGTGTTCTCAGGCAGGGGTCAGGGAGGGAGAAGCCATGGGGAGGAGAGGAAACTCCAAGCAGAAGGGAAGATGCCCAGCTGCCTTGAAGGGTAAAGATAACAGTCATGTGCTTGTTGCTTTGAAACAAATCCTGAATTGCTGCTCAGGGAGAGAGAGCAAGAGGATGGAGATCTCACCAATGACTTTTACACTGGCCAACTTCTTTCTTCTGCAAGTGGGACACAATTGGGTATTACAAAAAAGAATACTTCACTTCTTTAGTTTGCAGTTAATGGGAATTCTACACACATCCTCAAATAGAGCCGGCTTCTGGAATGTGGCGACGAGGCCAATGGCATCGCTTTCTTTGTTTCCATGGGTCATTTAGTGTGAAGTTAGTTTTGTCTCCGTGCAGGGCAGTTAGAAGCCATTTTAAAGTGTGAAGTGTGGTCTCACTTTTGGTAACAAAACATTGAACATGCGCTAATCAACCGTTGGCTGTTGAATGACTTATGTGATATGAAATATTATGCATATATGGTAGAATAAACCATTTTTTTTAAAAAAAGCATTCTCCCCAATTTCTTCTGCTGCATACGGCTTAGGAACATTCTTACATATTTTATTGGAAACTCAGGGGAGGAGAGCTCCATTGGTATTGAAACGAGATTTATAATAAAACAGAACTGGTATAAGTTTTGACACGTTCAATTGCAGACACATTTCTCTTTCCCCGTGTCCCAACTTTAATCAGGATCCTTTGTTGTACAATGAAAGATGGGCAAAGCCCACTATTTTGTAAGCATGTGCACATCCAGACCCTTCATAATATTAGTTAAAATCAATGTGCAGCTTTTTTAATTATTGCTCATGGTACAAAGCAGAGAAGGCTCATTTAGGAGTGGATCGATATGGGAAAGGGATTGGTGGATGGCGGGGCCGTACATCAGGCAGCTTGATGTGAAAATCATTGGGTCTGTGCAGCGCGGGTGTAGGGCGATCAGTCTGGTTAGCCTCCAGCTGGCCGGGGGCGAGGTAATGGGTGAACCCTCCTTGCTGCCGCGCTCCTGCTGGGTGCCTGGAGGAGCTGCCACGGGCACCCAGCATCACACACGTGTTTAGAAGAGAGACGATTAGCAAGCCTACCTCTGCCCGGCCTATATTGATCATGGGCAAGTGGGTTTGGGCCGCAGCCGGGTCATTTTCTTTATACTTCTTTAGGCTGTAATTTTTTGTGTGTAAGTGCCTGCGTTTTGACTAACAGGTAAATAATGAACAACCTGTCATGAGTGTGACATTGGTGTGCAAAGGTACGGTTAGCTCTTCAGTGGACATGTATGTCTAAGGAAGACAGGCGACAACGCCGAGTGGGGGGTCACGGGATGAATGCCCTCCCCCAGCAGAGCCAAAACCCCAGGCCTGGGGACCATCAGACCCTCCATTTTGGGCTGTTTCTCGAACATTCACATTAAGAGCGTCTGAGGAAAATAAAGCACCCAAATGCAGCTACACCAACCTCCCTGCTGCATGTCCTCAGGGAAGTTGGCCCAAATCTACCCACATTCACTAACGTGTGTATATCCTATTGAGACCAAACATGGGTACATAGGTCATGCCATATTTGACCTGTTTTTATTATTCTTTCTTACAGACGTGACATGAGCTTTAGAGAATAATTTTATGCCCATTCAGAAGACAACATGTTGCTTTGACAAGCGGAGTGGGGGCCAGCGTGAGCCAGAGCAGCTGCCTGGCTCCTTGAGGCTCCCGAGCCGGTGACAGAGCTTCCCTTCACAGTGACAGCCCCTCCGCTCTCTGTCCACCCCCCTGCCGGGGAGGCTCCCTGGCTGGCAGCGGCCCTCCGCCCAGCTCCTCGGGCTGTGCTCACCGTCAGTGGCATTGATTTCCGGTCAGCACTGACTGGGCTGGATTGGCAAACTTCCTAGTTTTTTATGTTTTAATGATCACGTGCTGTTTATTTTAATTTATTATTCCTTGACTAATTATTTGGCTGATCCAATAGTCTGATGCTGACTCCTGGCCAACATTAAAAGTAATTTAAGAAGCGTAAGATCATAAGGCTAGGCATTTGAACAAAATTAAAAAAAAATCCTTTTCTTTGAAATAATGTTACATATAGTATATGCAGCATGTTTACAGTAGACATGCAGACACATACACACAATATTTAAAATATTTAGTGAAAGCATCAACGTGTTTATTGCACAATTTTGCATTAAGCAGTGAAAGTCAAAGAGAAATAATCTGTCCACTCAGTGTATATTCTATATCATAAAAGGTGAATACGCAAATTGTCCCCTGGACTAGGAGTTCGACCAGCAGGTAGGTCTGCCAACTGCCCATGTCCCCTGATCCCCTCCCCCTGGTCAGGCTGGCCAGATCCCACCCATGCACGAATTCATGCACTGGGCCTCTAACACACACACACACACACACACACACACACACACACACACACGCAGTGAGTGGCCAGATTATTATGCATTCAGAGATCATAATAATCTGGCCACTCAGTGTATATACATGAATACTGTCAAATAAAAGGAAACACAGGAATAGAGTGTAACCATGATTTTCTTTAAGGAAGCCTAATATGGAATATAAAAGTTCAATGCATAGATTAATCAAGATCCAATTAATCAGCTTAAAAAGGGTTATTTGTCTTTCAAAACACTTAACAAAAGATGCACTTAAGCCCTAGATGGTTTGGCTCAGTGGATAGAGCATCGGCCTACTGACTGAAGGGTCCCAGGTTCGATTCCAGTCAAGGGGCCATGCCTGGGTTGTGGGCTTGATCCCCAGTATGAGGTGTGCAGGAGGCAGCCAATCAATGGTCCTCTTTTATCATTGAAATTTCTATCTCTCTCTCCCTCTCCTTCCTTCTCTGGAATCAATTTTAAAAAAAGATTAAGTGCTGAACTCTTCGTGTTAGTGTGGCTATTCTTGTTAAAAATGGATGTTTCTTCTCTCCGTGTCTGTCTCTCTGTCTCTCTTTCCATCTCTTTCACTCTATCTGTATTTTTGTTCATATATACTAGTAGTTTTAGTTTTCTTTTCTAGTTTCAATGTCTGCTTGTCTGTTTTCTTATATGTATGCAATCACTCTCAGTTCATCTAAGAACTTTCTTCAGAAAGTGAGTGCCAATCCAATCAAACCTCCAGTCAAACCTGAGATGGCATGGTGTGCACCCATTCCTACATAGAAATAAGAGTTTGACACACCTTTTTCTTAGAAATGTTTTCATGAATGCCAGGTGTTCCACCAGGGTCTTTTTCAAGAAACGGTAGAATAAGAAAGAGTGATCAAATCTTCATAAAAACTTGATGTGAAAGCACTTTCATTTAGTTGGGGTTACACAGTGGAAAATAAAGCAGAAAGAAAATAATAGACGGTAGAAGCTATCACATTCTGTATAGATTTTGAAATAAAACACCAAGCACAATAAAAGAGGCATAATTTGTTCAATCAGATGGAATTACTGCAGCAAAAATTTGAAAGAAGTTAAATAAGGTCATTTATACATGACATATTTGCAAAAGTAACTACTTGTCATCCCGCATTTATCAAACACCAGCTACCAATGAAGCATTGTAGCAGCCACATAGTAGCTGGGGTTCACAAATTGGTGAAATTTCCATCATACGAAGGATGTTCCTTACATTTTCAACAATTTGTCAAACTAATATAACATAAAAATATCCCCTCTACAACCCACTATATCTGTTAGATAAAATTATTTTAATTACAATGCTGATCTTACAAAAATATAGCCACTAACAAAAAGAATAAACTGTAAATCAAACCATCAACATGAAAGCTGGTGCTGAAACTCATGATAGTGATGGTGGTAATAGTGGTGATGGTAGAGCAATGGTAGAGGTGGTAATGTTAGAGGCATTAATAGTGATAGTGCAAGGTGAGAGTGGGTCATGGTGATGGTTGAAGTGATAGAGGCAGAGTTGATGGAGGAAGCAGTGATGGTAAACATGGTGGAGTGATAGTGGTGATTATAATGGTGGGTATGGTGGTGATGGTGGAGGCGCTGATGGTAGTGAAATTCATGGTGGAGGTGGTAGTGATGATGATGGTAGAGGTGATAGTGGTGATGGTAATGGTGGGTGTGGTGGTGATGATAATGGTGGGCATGGTGATGAAGGTAATTGTGGAGGTAGTGGAAGTGATGGTGGAGGTAATGGCGGAGGTGGTGATAGTAAAGGTAGTGATAGTGGGCCTTGGTGATAGTGGAGGTGGTAGAGGTGGAGGTGTTGGTGGAAATGGTCATTATGCAGGTTTCATTGCCTGTGAAGACACAGAAGACAAAGTCTTTATCTCACCTAGATGAGGAGTGGAAATTGAGGTAAACACTTTGCCAAAGCTCTTTAAAAGTCACAGCTCTAGTGAAAGTGTTGGACCAGAAGAAGTACATCCATTGACTCAGAAGAACCAAAAGGAATTTTTTTCTCCTTCCAGGCCATGGGTGAAAACCAAAGTATTCTTCTAATATTGGTCCAATAATAACTTTATATCAGGAATAAAAATGTTTCTAAGGTCTATTTGCATAACCCAGACTATAAATAATTGGTACAGGAAAAAAAAAACAATCTCGAAAGATGGAAATAGAGTTAAATTGAAAAATTTAGTATACAAGTATAACTTAGTAAGATTCTAGCAGACACAACCAACAACTTTAACTAACCCACAAAAAATTCTAAATAATGAACTAATATCAGGAGAGACTTTTAAAATAACTGTTTAGAAGACAATTCAACTTTTATTCAATGGTATCCTAGAGATTCCAGGAAGAAGAATAAATAAAATCATTCTTATAGAAAATTATAAAGGGAAATTTTGAGGACATTGTGATCATCTATAAAAAACCCACTGGAATCTACCAAATAGCAACTTAAACTGACACATAATGACCAGTATACAAACTTCCATTGAATTCAATAGCTTAGCAATGAAAAACTGGAAATTTAAATAAAAATATTATTTCCAATAGCACAACACAATTAAGAAAGTCTTAGGGATAAATTTGACAAAAGATGTGTAACACATGTGAACTGAAAAGAAGCTCAGAGAAATTAAAAGATTTAATTGAGTGTACAGTTATACAATGGTCATGCATTGGAAGAGTCAATAGCATTAACATGTTGACTTTCCTCAAAGCAATTTATAGATTCAACACATTCCCAAAGTTCCATCAAGCTGTTTTGTAGAAATTGACAAGCTGATTCTAAAATTCATACAGATATACATCTCAATGTAAAATAGAAAAAATGCTCAAAGTCACTAATCATCAGAGAGGTGCAAATTAAAATAACAATGAAGTATCACCTGTCAGAATAGCTATCATCAACAAATGACAAGTGTTGGCTAGGATGTGGAGAAAAGGGAACTCTTTTAATAAGTTTGTTTTGGTCATGACAGCCCCTGGCTTTTTATATATTAGGGTATGCATAGCCCATGGACATAGATAGTAATGTAATGAAGACTTGGGAGGAGCAGGTAAAGTGGAAGGGGTCAATGAAAATAAAGGGGGGGGGACATCTGTAATACTTTCAACAATAAAGATAAACACAAAAATGTAAAATATGTTTGTTCTGATATAAAACATCACAAAATTAATAGTTAATATATCAATAAGTTTTTAGATAATAAAAGAGGATACTATAGAAGTGAATCAAAACTTCTAGGAATAAATAATAAGTTAATTACAACAAAACACAAAATTCAATGGTGAGATTAAATATAAAATCAAATAAATCTAAGAAGAAATAAGAAATTCAAAATACAGCATGAAGATATGACATTGTAGTGAGGACATAGAGGAGAAAAAAGAAAAAAAATATTACCGAGGCTAAAAAATATGACTACAAGAAGGAAAAGACCCAATTTATGGCTTAAAGTGAGGAGATAACACGGGAAGAGGCAACATTTGGATGCCTAAAAGACACAGTCTTAGATTCAAGAAGTATAGTAAGTCTACAGAAAGTTCAGAAAGTACGTCCATAGCAAGACACATCCTAACTAACTACAGAAGCCCAAGATAAGAGTAAAAACAATAAAACAGTGAAGAAGGAGTGCTGACAAAGGAGCAGTCATTAGATATCCCTTCACAGAAGTGACAGGGCAAAGCTGGAACAGGAAAATGAATTCTCTGATAGCAACCTTATACACAGTTAAAAGAGTGAGAGAAGTCTATCTCATAGAAAGTCTGGGGAACACACTTCCTACAGATTTTTATGATGAAACGATGAGATAGGCGAGTTTCAAGAGAAAGGAAACTGAATCCTGAAAGAAGGACTGGGACTCACCAGAACCAGGAACCACAAGGAAATGGTGAAAATGTGACTGAAGCTAAAGTGATGTTACCTGAATCCCACAAGGACAAAGCTAAGTTTACAAGTGTCCAAATAAGATAGAATACAAATACCAGAGAAAAGTAGCACACGATGGGGAGTTCCTTGAATTAGAATACATGCTCTGGAAGAAAGTGGAAACACTAATTCATTTTAGATCTCGCTTATTATGAATACGTGATAAATGCTAATTGTTGCTCCTGAAGTTTATAAGAGATTCATTCTTTTTAAATGAGTAGGAAAAAAGAAAGTGGAAGTTTAATGATGCCTCTCAAATGGGAAACAATGCAAGGAAGCAAAGGAATAACCGAACAGCTAAAGAGCACACGGAAAACGAAGGCAGCTCGGCTCTATTCATCTCAGCAATGACCTCAGTTCACCAACTGATAAGATGACTCTCAGATTGTATTCTTCAAAGTTCAACTAGATGCTGTTTATTAGAGATATAAATAATCTCCATTGATGCTCTGTCCAAAGGAGGTGGGAATGAAGTCCCCACTGCTTATGAGTGGGCTGTGCACAGTGACTTCTTTCTAAGTAATCCGGTAAGTGAAGAAGAAAAATCAGCCCCTTCACAGAGGAGAGTCCTGACAGAGACCACCTCAGCCAGGTGATCAAGTCAGCATTCGATGTGAGGGGTCCTGCTGATAGGTGCACCGCGACAGGAGCTGATAGATGCTGTTTCCTGCTGTGTCTTTCTTCCTCGGAACCCATAATCCCTAATCACAAGAAGGAACCTCAGGTAGGTTCTAAGGGAGGGACAGCCTGACCAAAACTCAGGATTTGTCATTCTGCTCAAAACCATCAGGATTTGTCATCAAAACAAGGGGTGTCTGAGAAACTGAGGTAGCCAAGAGCCTGTGAGGACGTGATGACTATAGCCAGGTGGCCTGGGTCAGAATCTGGTGCAGAAAAAGGACGTGGGGAAGGGGGAACGCCTGGGGAGAGGTCAATGGGGGAAAGGGAAACATATGCAGTTATTTAAAAAATAAAGAATTAAAATTTTTAAAAACTTATAATACCTGAAAAATATATATAGATTTTAGTTAATAACAATGCATCAATACTGGTTTATTTATTTTCACAAACATGCCATACTAACGTATGACGTTAATGACAGGAAAAAAATCTACACAGAATTACATGGAAACTATCTTCTGAAATTATAAATCTGAAACTGTTCTAGAAAATAAAGTCTATCAAAGACAAACAGTGAACAAACTACACTGAAAATTCAGTTTACCTTCAATCCCGGCTACTAAGAGCAGTATGTAATTTTATTTCATTTTTGTTGTGTTTGATGGAATTTGTTGAGAGCGGTGCAGTGTTGTTTATCTGCTGGGTCATTCTGACAATGGCCGGGTAAACTCTCGAGTTTGCCTGAAACACATTGCTTTCTGGTGGACATGAGCCATACCGGCTGCCATCTGAGAATGAATTTTCCCAGCTTAGTCTTAAGCGCCTTGAAAATGGGAGTTTATCCTGAAAGTGCTGACGCCCCTGAAGGAGCGCTGGGAATGCCTCGCTGTGATTTATAACGTCAGCCACGCTCCCAACGCCTTCTCTGTGCACAAGGCTCCGCACACATAGGAGGGGCAGGTACCACACGGAATCGCGGTGCAATAAATCATTCCACCATGAGGGATTCGTTTACTAATTAAAAACTCAAAAAGAGTAAATTGAAATAACCAGTGACCACTCAATCATGTCTCTGGAGTGTCAGCCCCTTGTCGTCAGCCCAGGGTGCCAGTATGTCATCCATGTCTAGGCACCTGCACCTCAGGGCCGCTCAAACCTCCCTCTGTGCGGAAGGTCCTCAGCTGCACCCAACGGCTGGCGGAGACAGAGGTCCACCTGTCTGTACCTGCATGTCCAAGCACCCGGCTCTGCTTTCTCCAAACCAAAAATGGCCCCAGGAAATGAAAACTCAAATGACGAAGAGTTTAACATAAAACAGAATATTGATGTCATATTTAAGCCCTGTATCCCTATAGTTTATTGTTTGTCACTAACACCTGAGACCTCGATTCTTCTCCTACAGGTGACCCCTAGGTACGCTTACTAACCTTTCTGACAATCATTTGTCTACTTTCCTGTTTCCTTCAATTACTAATTAGGAATGTTTAAATTAATTACCAGGCAACAAAGCAAGAGAGAATTAGGAGACTACAATTTCCAACATAATTTTAAACTTTTTCTCATGAGGAAGTTAGTGAGGTGGTATCTAGAGTCCAAGCCAGGCAGAACTGATGCTGATGCAAAGCTGTGAGATGTTCCCAGAACCGGTGGGTGCTCGGTCCCTTTCTTCCACACACCTGGGCAGTGGAGGGAAGCTGACTCACGTTTCCTATTGGATGCCCCTGCAGGATGCTCCCCAGGAGGAGGGAAGAAACTCTGAGAATGTTGGAGAGACAAGAAGGGTAATTAATGTAGGAACCAGAGTAAGAAAAACTAGGAAACTACAATTTAAACTAAAGATTTGAGCCCTGGCCTGTGTTTAGCTCAGTTGGTTGGGTGCCCTCCTGTGCACTGAAAGGTCGCTGGTTCGATCCCAGTCAGGGCACATGCCCAGGTTGTGGTTCCATCCTCCATCTGGGTGAGTACAGATGACAACCAATTGCTGTTTCTTTCACATCCATCTCTTTCTTCTTTCCATTTCCCTTCCTCTTGCCCTAAAATCAATAAAAATATATTTTTTAAATTAATAAACTAAAGATTTGAAATGAAGAGAGAAGGAACATCTGATGGGATGCAAAGCTGAGTGACCATGGCCTGGTGGGGGAGAAGGTGGGTTGTTCGGCACCACCCAGAGGCTTTGGCTGTGCTGCATCTAGTGGGTCCCTCCAGCTCCAGCCCACTCTGGCACTTTCTCCTCCCAGAGGTGGAAACATTCATACCATTGGAAAGCTAAATGTGCAGGCACAGTGAGGGGAAAGCGAGATTCATGCTCCTGCTCTCCAGTGTCTAGAAAGCATTCCTATGGTCCAGGAAGGAGTGATGTCACCAATCAATTCCTCTTTCAACAAGTTTTCAGGGAACACCTACCATGTGCCCGGCACTGCCTTAGGAGCTGGGGATGTGGTGGTCCAAACACTCAAGGCATGCTCTCCTAGGTCATTTTGTTACGGAACAGAGAGAAGAGAAACCACACACACACACACACACACACACACACACACACACACACACTCACAATAGAGGATAGATAGGTAGGTAGCTAGATATATAAATAGATGATAGATGACAGATAAATATATGCCAGTCAAACAGACAGATAAAGAAATAGATGATAAATCAGTTAATCTGATGGGCAAGAAAGGTTTATAATGTAACAATACCATTTCTTTCCCTTGCAGAATGATTAATTTTTGAGTAAATTTAGATCTGCTATTGACGAAGAGCTTGAACTTTGGAACTAGACATACAGAGGTTGAGAATTCAAGTGCAATGTGACTCTCTGCGGCCACCTTTGGGTGAATGACTCTTAGTTTTTAAACTGAGTGGTGCTTAGGCAGGCACTTCCACAGAGAGATTCCCTGGAGATTGGAACACAGCCTGCATGGCAAACTCAGTACACATGTGACACATAATAAGCCATCACAAATCATTCATCATTGTCTCTAAAATACCTTGATCTCCTTTAGTCTAACTATCCTTCATGTACCAGAGTTTACTGTTTGCTTACTTCCCAACCTCTGAATTTTAACTTTTTCCTCATCCAACTTGGGTTTCTTTCCCTATTTTTCCACAGCAGCTGATGGTACTTATTCTGCTCTATCCCTCCTCCCTTCCTCCCTCCCTCCCTGAGCTGATTCCTCCCCAGCAGATAGCACAG
This sequence comes from Vespertilio murinus, assembly GCA_963924515.1. Taxonomy (NCBI): domain Eukaryota; kingdom Metazoa; phylum Chordata; class Mammalia; order Chiroptera; family Vespertilionidae; genus Vespertilio; species Vespertilio murinus. The sequence goes on along the minus strand of OZ004709.1, from coordinate 38,784,816 downwards.
TATAAAACTTTTGAACACAGGAGACCTGGGGGAAGATGTATTTATATTTTAAAATAATCCTTTTGATATGGATTTTATATCAAACTAGAGGCCCAGTGCTTGAACTTTGTGCATGGGGATGGGGTGGGGGAGGTCCCCTCAGCCCAGCCTGCACCCTCTTCAATCTGGGACAACCTTCTTACAATCCAGGATAGCTGGATGGCTGCCTGATTGCCCCTAACCCCGAGGTCCGCAAATTGCAGCTCGCTAGCAACATGCGGCTCTTTGGTACCTTGAGTGTGGCTCTTCCACAAAATACCATGACCTGGGCCAGTCTATTTTGAAGAAGTGGCCTTAGAAGAAGCTTAAGTTTAAAAAAAATTGGTTCTCAAAAGAAATTTCAATTGTTGTACTGTTGATATTTGGCTTGTTGACTAATGAGTTTGCTGATCACTGCCTTAACCACTCTGCATGCCAGCCTGATCACCCCTAAATGCACCCCTACACCCACCAGCCTGATCACCCCTAACTGCCTCTGCCTGCCAGCCTGGTCGCCCCTCACTGCCCCCCTCTGCTGGCCTGGTTGTCCCTCACTGCCCCCCTGCTGACGTGGTTGCTCCAAGCAGCCTGCTGTTTGGTCTTTGCATGAGGGCGTCCTGACCAATTTGCATATTACCCTTTTATTAGTATAGATGTTATTAAATATCCCTTCATCAAGGGACTGGGAACTGACTTTTGTGGCTCCCTAGAGATCGTGGTTAGAATTAATATTACTTAATAGTGTTTTAAATGATCTGAAGAAGCAAATAGATGGTTTGTTTTAGTGATACTCTGTCCTCCTGGGCAGCCCTTTTTGTTTATGAAACATGGAGCCAGAGTCTGGAAACCGGGATTCCAGTTTGGGAATTTATCTAATGATGTGAAGGGGTGGCCAGTCATTTCAGCTGTGGGCATAATTTCACAGCTGCAGGTGAGAGGGTGTCTCCGCTATACAGCCCTAAGGACTTCCCCATTGGATGTACATACATGTTATGTCACCTGTCTTTCTCCCACTGGAGTGTAAGGTCCTTGAGGAATAGGATGTTTATCCCTTCTCTTTCCAGCTGAACCACATGCATAGAGATAAATGCTTCAATAAATATTTGTGAAATTGTTTATTTTTTTGAGCTTTCAAAATGCTCTATCTTCACTTCCATTAAAACGCTTTTATTTTTCAGTTACAGTTTAAAAATAAGATTATATCAGTTTCAGGTGTAAAGCATAGTAGTTAGACAATTGTATACTCTATAAAGTGTTTTCCCCAACATTTACGTACCTACCTGGCACCATATATAGCTATTACAATGTTGTTGTCCATAGGCCCTATGTTATACTTTACATCCTTGTGACTATTCTGTTACTACCAATTTGTACTTCAGAATCCCTTTACCTTTTTCACTCAGCCCCCCAACCCCCCCCCACTTGACAATCATCAAAATATTATCTGTATCTAAGTCTCTTTCTGTTTTCTTTGTTTATTTTGCCACTAAGACACTTTTAATTTGTAAATGATTGCATGGATGAGAGATAAGGCATGCAAAAAAATTAAATAAATCAGGGGATACTCTGACTTTCTGGACTGAGAATCAAGCAAGTGTTGAGATTATATGTGTAACTCCGTTATGAGACAGATAGAATGGGTGGACATCAGGGGCTCCTCAGAGTGGTCTGGTCCACAGTCAACCATGTGGAATAAACCCCTGACTAACCACTATGCTGTGCACCACCCACTGTGATGCTGTAACAAGTACTCTAGGCAGAGTGAGCATAAACAGGAAAGAGATGAGGCACAGCAAGGCTGCCAGGGACCCAGTACTCATGTCAAAATTCCTCAGGATAGTTCCATGTAATGTGTTAGCATTCGTGGGTCAAAAATTGGTCATTGGCCTGGACAAAGAGCAGAACAAAACAATATTTCTTATTCATGCTTTCCCCCATTAAAATTTTCACAAAGTTTCAAATACTCTAAAATCATGAGATAAGGGAAGTATTAAATGATAGGACCTAAATGATAGCTTCATTAAAAACTATCTTTGAAGATCAGAACATTATTAGATTACAAAATATTAAAAAACAACAGGATTAAAAGCAGAAACAGGATAAAACAAAATCAGTTATTTTTAAATGTTTAAAGTGTAGACTACATATTTATCTTATTTAAGAAACACACACAGAAAAAAAAGTACTTTCTTATAGACCTAAAAACAGGACTAGTTTTCAAGACACTGGATTTAACAGTCATTGATCACGCTGGGGAATATATTTTAAAAGTTTGAGGACACTAAGCTTTGTAACATCAATAGAAGAAAGGTGCCTGAGGGTCTTAAAAGGGTTGCTCTATCTCTTCAATCCTCCCACCCTCAAAAGAGCAATTTAGTCCTCTCTCTGCGACGACACCATTAGGCGCCCATTTTCCACTTTTCTGTGTTCTCAAATAGTCCCCAAAGGGGTGGCTCAATAGATCTAAGAACACTAAAACCCAAACTTATGAAATGCCTTTTAAGCATGTGTGTTCTTTATTCCCCTGAAACACCGTTCATCACAAGCACGCTTCCTCACCACCTAACTGCTCACAAGCAGCACAAATCAGTAGGAATTTCCAAGGCAATGCTGATGTTCGGGCAGTGTTGTTTTTGAACATTAATATATATATATATATATATATATATATATATATATATATATATATATTTGCCAAGGATTGAGCCTCCTAATGGTGGTCCAGCATGCTACTATTATGTATTAATTGTTATCTGAGCAGATGTGAATTTTGCCCATTGATGGCAAACTGTGACCATCACAACTCGGCCATCTTCAGCAGCACTGACGTGTCACGATGCATGATTCCTATTTGTATAATATCAGGAACGAAGGTGGTTTGCTCTAACAAGATAGTTATTTTCACCTGCTTCTGTGAAGATCAATATTATTTCTCACACAATATAAAATATTTTATTACATTCAATGGAATTTAATTCTATTTAACAGACTTATTAAGACTCAGACCCTGGTACCTATCAGAAGACGGGAGAATCCCTGGGAATGGAGTTCCCTAGTGCCCGGTGATGTAGGATTTGAGCATGGGGTGGGGAGGGGTAGCACCAGTATTGGCCTTTTGTCCCCTAATAAACATGATCTAACAGAAAATACCCGTGTATTTTAAAAACCAGGAAGGACATTTAAAGTAAGTGCATAGATATTAAAATAATAAAACAACTCATTAATACAGTTGCTTGTCAAATTACTTCTTTTTCTCAAAGCAGATGAATTCTTTATTGTTGCATGATGTTCTGTAAAATCAATTGACACACTTATATGTTTATATAATTTTTAATTGAAGCAAAAAATAATAATGTTTAAAACCAAGCCAGGCTGAAAATACGCTCAGACTGGAGGCCCACTTTTTTCCCCTTATTTTGATGTACAATTGTGGACAATCATTTGCCTATTAATGTTCCTTGAATTTTTAAATCAAGAAATGGGGTAAAAACGAGTATTTATTGACTGACTATTGTAATTTAGATACTGCGATAAACAAGTCCATTGCATACTATTTTAACAAGAACTCTGGCACTTATTTTTTAAGTGGAAATATTTCTCCTTATTTTTAGGGTAAGAAAATTGAGAATCCAAAATGTTATTAATATGCAGCTTAGTATGTCTCAGGGTTGATATTGGTAATCCAGCACTTTTTGTTTCAAAGAGTAAAATGATTATGTTTATAATCTCTTACCTATAACTTAGAGAGAATGCTGGGAGTGTGTAACTTTAGGATGAAAGGTTTTATATATTCTTCATGGTCTTGTGCCTTCAGAAATAGACTGCATGTTTTAAAAAGTCAGAAAGACTCAATTGTATATTGACTTTAACACATTGACTTTTAATATTATAGATATGTCAATTAATGCAGTGAATTTTCTATCTGTATTTGACAATTTATTATTTCATCTCATGCTTGAAGTACATAATATTTTCTTTCTTTCTGTTATTCATCACACACTTGAGTCCTTAAAATCACAATATTAAGCAATTTGGAGCATTTGGGCTTTTAATTTCAATCTCATTCACTGGGGATTCAGAGGCTGGAAAACAACCTGAACAGTGACAAGTCCCCCCTCCTCCCTCCAAAGCCCGTCTGTCAGGAGGAAAGTTAGGGTAGTTGCAAACCAAGAAGGATACTCACCAGAGATGTACAGACACCAAAAAGCTGTTATGTATATTGTTTCTTAGACAGTTTGAATAACAACTTTTTCCTTTTAACTTCCTCACTTTCATAATCACCAACACCATCAGCAACACCAATAGCATTACTACTGACAATAACACTATAATCCCCATCACCATCAGTATCACTATAGGCAATAACAACACCATGAGCAATACCAACACAATATCATAACTACCATAACCATTATCAGCAATACCAACAGCATTGCCACAAATACCACCAATGCCACAACATCAATTCAACAGCATTACCAACAATAACACCATATCCATCAACAATACCATAACCACCAACACCAACAGCATCACTACCACAACCATCACTACCAACAAAACCATCAACACAACCAATATCAATGCCACAACCACCATAACTGCCACCACCAACATTAACACTGCCAAAACCATCAACACCACCCCCACTAGCACCACTACTAACCCGCTTAAGTAGCAAAAGGAGGATGTGACCTAACTCTAGAGCTTCGTTCTGCACTGACATGAACTTTCTTTTTCTTTCTTTCTTTTTAAAAAAAATATTTTTATTGATATTTTACAGAGAGGAAGGGAGAGAGATAGAGAGCTAGAAACGTAGATGAGAGAGAAACATCGACCAGCTGCCTCTTGCACACCCCCTACTGGGGATGTGCCCACAACCAATGTACATGCCCTTGGCCGGAATCGAACCCGGGACCTTTCAGTCCGCAGACCAATGCTCTACCACTGAGCCAAACCGGTTTCAGCGAATTTTCAACCTGAATTGCAAATGTATTTATTATGCATTTACTATAGAATTTCACTAACCATCTTTTTATTTAATTACTTTGTTGTGACTTAATTTGTTGGATTTGGTTTACTTCTCTGTAAAATAAAGAGACCTAATCTCTCTCTCTCTTAAGATTTGTACTTATCATGTGACCAAAAAATATCTTGTGCTCTGTGAAGATATCAATTCAATTATCCAGTCCATTACAATGTCTCTAGGCACTTTAAAAATAATTTTAAAATATTTAAGATGTACTTTTTAAGGACTTTATTACACTGAAACAATCCAGTGAATTGATGTAAAACATATTTTCATGTCAAAGTTGTTACTTGTGTTGCATACATGCCCTTTGTTGTGATAGACTAGATTTATTTAAAATTACTTTTAGAAAAGGAAAGGAAACTATTTTTTCTTAGCATACATATAGTAACCACATACATTTATTGCAGTTAATTCATGTAAACACGCACACAACTTGTGTTCTGACAAAGGGAAGATATAGCCAAAGACCGGAGTTCATACTTTAAACAGGTAGCTATTGGCCACATCTTCCTAATCAGGCTATGAGGAGGGCTCACTGGAGCTGTATGATTGGTCATGTGGTTGATGAAGGTACGCACTTAGCCAGGACTTTGCGTTTGATGTAAATCCCGACGTCCAGCATGTAAATGCATCCCGGATTTGCACAGGTAAATTGCATGTTTAGATGAGGTCACTGGGATTTAGCTCTTTCATTTGTGTGTCTGGACGAGCTGGGAGTACACAGAGGACTTGTTTAATAGTTATCTGCCATCCCCGCTTGTCTTCAGATATGGTGATTTAGATGGAACTCTAATGCACCAGAACAACTCGTCCCCGGAGCATTTCTCAGAATATAAATTAAGTGATATTATAACAGAAGCCCTCTCTTAGCTCAGCATAATGAATATGAACCATCATGTGCTCCTGACCAAGGTCACAGTACGAGAATGAATTACTCTATTAACATCTCTTTTAAGTAGCATTAGTGATAATAAATGAAGAGATTTGATGTAATACTGATAATATTATTCATGCAAAAATAGCACACTTTATCTTGTTAAAACAATTAAAGCGTGCTTTGAGAATATTTCCCACCACAGAAATATGATGCCTGAGAGTGCTGACGGCCTCAGCCCCAGCGCAGCAGCGTTAGGCAGCAATGCCGAGAACCTGGTGAAAATCCACACGCTGGCTCCTGCGCTCTGCTAGCTCAGGATGGTCACCTGGGCCCTGGACACTGCCCGAATGCTGCCCAAGACTGCAGAGAGCTCTGGTGCTGATATTAGATTTAATTTAATCTTTTTGTTCATAATTTTTTTCAAAGAAATTACGTTCACCGTTCTGCAGTGCAAGACTTCGTTAGCTGCTAAGCAGCCTGTACTACTAGTTATGGTAATTATGGTAGTTGTGGTAAGCCTGGTGCGTGCAGTTGGCTTCCCAGACATCTTTAAGCTGGGTGAGCACTTATACATTATCTTATCCTAATCATGTGAATCCACAGAAAGCAAAGGCCACTGACATCTTGATAGTGACCTCATTCTCAATTCACTCTAAAAATGAACTTGGTGCAAGGACTTTCAAATCTGGAATCCTTCAGTGAAGGAGCACAGCAGAATCAACTTACAGATCGCCATTCACTGGATTTGAGTATCTTGTAACTAAATCATATTCACCAAAGAAAACATTTCTGGACAAAAGGAATTTGGTCAATGGGTATAGGTTTTCCTTTAAGAGTGGTGAATATTTTCTGAAATGAAGTAGTAGTAATGGTTGTACACCATTGTGTCTGTACTAAATGCCACTGTTCTGGACATTTTAAAATGGTTAAAATCGTAAATTTTATTTTATGTAAATTTTGTTACAATACAAACAAAATTTTATGGCTTGGGGTAGAGTTATAAGGCACAGAAATCACCCATTCCCCATTACTATGACCCACTACATCATTGGCATTTTGCCTACCTGTTTGCCACTCACAGGAGTTAAAAACTAGATAAATCTTTTTTAAAAATACATCTTTATTAGTTTTAGAGAGAGAGGAAGGGAGAGAGGGAAACATTGATGTGAGAAAGAAACATTGATCAGTTGTCTCCTGTACAAACCCAAACTGGGGACCAAACCTGCAATATGGGCATGTACCTTGACCAGAAATTGAACTGGCGACCTTTCAGTGTATGGGACAATGCTCAACCAGCTGAGCCACACTGGCCAAGACTAAAAATGAGATAAATCTCCATAGGCTTCTGTGTGGAAGAGTTACTCTTCAGGCTTGGTTGGACTGTCAACTGACGTTTCAATGTGTGAGGGCAGCTTTTTAAAGATGGCTTTCTCTTCCACCTCTTCCCAACACTGTTCCTGTCTGCTTAGCGATGCCGTGTGCACAAGCATTTTAGATTCAGCTCAGGAAGAATTACAGTATTCACGATACATGTGCACGGGCAAGAGATGGGTGGAGATGATTTTCCTCAGTAGAAGTGACTAATCATTTTGCTATGATTCTACATTAAGATTATTATCTTTATCCTTTTCACTGCAAACTTCCTTCATGTGGTTCAGAACAAATGATTATCTTACTATCTCACAAACATGGTAGACACTTGGGAAAATTTCCCGTTTTAATTAAGACTGTTGCGAGGCCGAGTGAATGGCAACGTCTATCCGTGTCCATCAGCTTTTTAATTATGCTGGGCATGGGGGTTTTGACTTGAGCCCACATAAATTTTGCACGTGAAATGGAGCCGAAGCCTCGAGAGCGAGATGGGGTTTTGCGTTACCGACCAAACACACATTTACATGAATGAGCTCCTTGACTGGCCGTAATTAGTCCTGGGACAGCGGGCTAATGGGATCCTCAGAGGAAGGACTTAAAGTATTAGTTTCTCATATTTATGATTAATGCTTTTCTTATCAGCCCGAGGCCCTGAATAGGATCATGTAAAGCATGTTGGGTTAAATCATTCTTTGTTACAAAATACAGGCATGATACCTCAGGGAAGCCCAAAGGGAGAGCTCGCTGCCTATCTGAGCCTTCATCAGAAACAAGCCGCCTCAGCGCCAGGGACTCTGCTTTTTATTATTTATATTTCAAATGACTTCCCAAGAATATGACACACTAAGAATCGGCCCAAACCATGAGCTGCAGACAAATGGCTGCCCCGGTATGTGTCTTTAGACAGTTTCCCACAGCGGCTCACAAGGGCATAGCTCATTACAACCCTGCTTATTAATTCGTTTGTTGATTTTAAAAAATGCGCATAGCTTGTGTACAAATGATAAGTGTCAAAAAGCTATCGAGGACATGCAGCATGCAAACGGATCTCTGAAGTGTGCATGCAGTGCACACTTCGCTTCTGGAAGATGTGCATGATGGTTTGGAGCAAATTGCCAGGGTTAAGACCCACTGTGTTGACCAATTCAAGATGCTCCCCACACTTGTGTGGTCCATGATGCTCTCACTGTCTCAGCAATATTTTCAAAGCACCTGTGTGCAAAAAAAAAAAAAGTTAACAGTTTCATGTAGTTAGATATAAACAGCGTCGTCAGTATTTATGTCCTAACAACTTTATAGCTGTTTGAAAGATATAACGGACAGAATGAAAATAAAAAATCGAGCTGTGGTTCCTGGTAACTACACACCTGGCAGATGGGAGTCTACACCTGGTGTGGCCACTTAGCTTTCCGACCCTTAGCTCAGACATCAGCACTGTCTCATCCTATTTACATCGATTCTCAGATGACTCTTGCTCCCCAACATGACCCCCAAAACCAGGCTTCCAAATACATGGCAGTCTAGAAAAGGATGTGGAAACTCTGAATCACCTCTAGCTAAGGGTTTGCCTGGAGTATGACACATGCCAAATATATTTTGTTTCCCTCAAATATTAAGCGTGCCCCATGGTGCCCTTGGGGGGGCCTCGGCACTTACAGAGGGGCTGCAGAGTTAAGGCATCTGCAAGGTGCCAGCCGGGTCTTAGAACGCATGAAGTCCTGTGCATGATGATGTCCCCACAACCTTTGCGGTGTATCTGCTGTGGAGTTAGATGCTGGGAATGCCAAAGTTGACTCCATGGTCAGAGAACTCACCGTGGCTATGCTGGGCCTGCACACTCACTGTTCTGGTGTGATAGGTCGTGGTCCTCTGCAAGTGTGCTTACACAGACACTTGTTGCAGTCACTGCCCAAGTGTGAAACCCTGGGCATGAGCGAGAGCTCCAGGTCATGCACTTGGACAAGCACTCACAGGACTTAGCATCAGGACCTAGAGAGCATCAGGGACATGTACCATGGACGCAGCTGAGGACCAGCTGCTGAGAGCAGGGCAACTGGGAGGAGGTGAGAGCCTGGGATGGTCCCCTGAACTGCAGGGCAGGGGCCTCTGACAGATGACGCCTCCACTCACAGAGCAGGTGGGGATGGGACAGGGCCCAGACAAAGCCAGGGGTGAGCCACAGGGAGATGAGGAAAATTGAGAAATAAACACAGACCATTCCCTTAAGACTATGGTTGGAGAAAAAAAGATGAAGACAAAAAAATAGGGACTAAAACTGGTCATGGAGGGCTTCGTTCCTCTTCCTGGTGCACACTCAGGTCCTAGTGTGGCGGCCAAGGACAAAGACTCCTCAGTACATTTTCATCAGATCAATTAATTGATGTCAGAAGGAAAGTCTGCTCCTAAGTGCTTCATGTGAGTCCTCAGAAGAGGCATTAAAACGTTAACCATCTCAGAGGAGAGAACACAGGAGCTCAGGGAGGGTGTGTGACTCCCCGAGTCGCCCACAGCTCGGGACACACTTGGGTGGGTGCACCTTTCAAATGTGTTCTCTGAAAAGGAGCACCGGCACCCCTGAATGATGTCACCTCACCTGGGACATTGCACAGTGACACACGGGAACTGTACAAGAGGGCATCGCATGTATTTTGTAAATGTTCAAGCTCTGTCAGAATAAAAGAAACCCAAATTTAAGGAAAAGGATGGTTTTAAGGGTTTGAATTTCTAAAGAAGCTATTTTTACAGAAAATGTACAGTCTTGTCAAAGGTGTGCAGACACACCCACTGTTGGCGATACTGTTGTGTGAACTGACACAGGGTGGCTGAGGGCATCTGTTACTACTAGTAAATGTGTATCAAACCTTAAAGATATGCATACTCCTTAACCCAGCAATTATGCTTGCAAAATTGTGAAAATTTATTGCATGATTTCCATCTCAGTAGCACCTATAGTCCTAAATTTAAAAAAAAATGGAACAATGGGAATGAAATACAAATGTGATTTCCACAGACTGGGTCAATGTATAGCCAAAACACCTTTTTTAAAAAAATGATTAAGTACACATAAAATATTAATGATGTTAAGTGGAAAAATAGAGAAACCATTTGACCTTCAGCTTGTAATGAAAAAAATTGTCTCTTATGTTGAAGTACCAGAAAGTTTATACCAAGATGCTGTTAACTATTTTCTTTAACTGTCAGCTCTGGGTGATGGCCAGGGTTGTGAAGTGGGAGGGGTCTCCGTGGTCTGAATGTGAATAGGAGGAAGGGACAAAAAAACCTAGACCCCATTTCAAAGGGTTTTGGAAAGAGATGGTATGTTAGCTATAGGAAGGTGAGCGGTCAGCAAAACTTGTGTGCTTATCACTGTTGCCATGAGTGATGCCACACATGGTCCAATATGTCATTAAGGACCCTGGGAGGAAGCCAACTCGGATGAGGATGAAGATGTCTGGTCAAGGACTGGGAATGACCTTGGCCAGGCTCCTGAGTCATATAAAAGTGGAAATTATCTGTTGGGGGAAGGGGGGAATGGTCTTTGTGCCATCAAGTCTGGCCTGCAGTCTAAAAGCCCATTAGCAGAGTTCAAGGATCTGTAATCTATAACTTTAGCCACTGACCACAGGGATGAAAGGGAAGCTGGGTTTGGACAGAGTTAGAAATGACAGGATATTGGCCCCTGTCCACACTGTCGCCAGACAAGGAACAGGAACAAGGTAGAGGCACATGCATGCCCAGGTCTGAAATAAGTAAAAAACAGTAAAGAATGGCTGAAAATTAGTGAATATGATCAAACACGGGCAAGAACCTGAAAACTACTATATGATTGAATTATATATTTAAATATTCTTCTAAATGAACTTGTATGTAACCCAGTTATTAACAGTTACTTTTAAAAATAATCTCATCTCTACATAAAAAAATTAATAAAACCTTAAAGTGAAGACCCATTTCCTTTGAATATCATCTGCTTGAGTTAGGATGAACATGATTGCATAGGTCCCAGGGGTTATTCTGTGAACTGTTATTGACATACCAGGAGCCTGTTGCAGGAAGATTCCTGCAAACAGCAGCCCCTGCCACTCGCCCTGCCCTGCCCCACCCCACCCCGCCTGCACTTTCCCTCTTGCAGCCACCTTGCTTTCTTCTTTTCCTCTCTCTTCTTTCTATGCTGTCTTCAGTCTTCACTCCTCCCTCCCTCAGCATATGCAAATTAACTGCCATTTTTGTTGGTTTAATTTACTTACTCGTTCTGATTGGCTGTGGGTGCAGCGAAGGTATGGTCAATTAGCATTTTTCTCTTTTATTAGTGTAGATTCTCTCTCTTTGTTTTTTGGTTTTTTTTGTTTTTAAATGTATATATTATTGACTTCAGAGAGGAAGGGAGAGGGAGAGAGACAGAGAAACATCAATGGTGAGAGACAATCATTGATCAACTGCATCCTTCACACCTCGAACTAGGGACTGAGCCCATAACCCAGGTATGTGCCCTGACCAGGAATCAAACTGTGACCTCTTGGTTCATAGGTTGATGCTCAACCACTGAGCTATGCCGTCTGGGCAACATATTCTGATTTTTAACATAAAAACAAAGGCCTACAGTTGTTCTCAGGTTTCAAAAAGAAGTATGCTTAACTAATATCATGAGAACAGCAACATTTGTTCACAATACACTTTCAGAGGATAATTTATTAAAATTATCTCTTTAAGAAGATAAGGCAGCTTTTTCTGCTGGATTCTGAGAGTCAAAAATCAGGTAGTAAGACATAAATAACCTCATCCTTTTAAAACCTTTCTAACCACTCCTCTGTGGCTAGGAGCTTGGCTAGGGGTTGGGTTTACTTGGATATGTCAGATAGCTTATTCATAGAAGGTCAGGCTGAGACATCTATCCAACCCTAATCACACACCTCAGGGCCACATCACGGACCCAAAAGGAGCAGAGGCAGGTAAAACGTTAGGAGCGAGATCTGGTCCTTCACTGGAGGTCCACACACCTAACAGCTCAGCCTTTCTCCTCCTGCTGGTGGTGCGCTGCCGCGGTGCTGGATAGGGTTGACCCGTATGTGCCCCAACATTGGGTTTGGCCATGAATATACATTAGCAGTTAGTCCAGAAACTGTTCTTCAGTGCAGGGTCTTCGATCCTCATGCTAGTCCAGCATGTCTCTTAAAACCAACGTGGTCCAATTAAGTCAGTGTGTAAATACACACATGTGCTTAGAGTGCAAGAGATTATACAAGTCTTGTGCTATGGCTTTGGTCCTTTCTACTTTGGTTGTATGTTCTCTAACACAAATTCTACCCCCTTTTTTTAATTTATGGCTTGTTGATTACAAGCCTGACATGTTCATGTATTTGCACATGGCATGATTCTAACCAAGCACACCGATGTTGAATGTATATGGCAGTGCTGAGGTTTTTAGGTATTTTCTTACAGACTTGCCACTGAGGGTGGCTCTTACGAGGCAGGGAGGGGAGAGTGTGCTGTGGGCAGGAGCAGGTCACTGCAGGGCTGGCAGTTTGATGCAGGCTCGGGCCTCAGAAGGCTCATTCAATCCATGGACCAGTATCCTTCTCCATCCTTTTCTGGTACAAACGCCCAATCTTGGCTGTGAGATCTGCAAGCACTTTGCTTTCAAAGCATCTCAGAGTCAAGATCATTGTGGTTAATACATGGCTTTCTCAAGACTGTCAGTTTAAATTTCAAGGGAGAAGTCCTGCTAGGGATTTGAAGACCTGAACACTTGCTAATTTTTTTCCTACGGACGGTGACTTGGTGAGACCAGGGTGAGCTTAACCAAACCACATGTAACACTTTACACAAAGAGAGAGTAATTAGGACAGCAAGTGATATCCCATGAACGGCTCCGCTCCCAGGGAGCCAGAGGGTCCTGTGTCTGCGAGCATTGATTGCAGGCTTGAGCTGTGTCAAGGAGAAACAATGTCGCGTGGGTTGCAGAGCACAGAGTTATGGATTTAAAGCATGCTTGGTTATTTGCCCTTGGAAATTTCTAGTTGGGATGCCAAAGGCATCACTGGGTAGCAATTCACTATGCCGCGATGTGTACCCACCGCCTCCCTTCCTGTCCTTGACTTGGCCTAACCACCATCCCATTTATGAAAACAAAAGAGACGCTAATGTGAGGGGAGTAAAAGATAAAAAGGATTCTGCCAAATAATGGGAACAAAAAACCCCCACAAACAAACAAAAGCAAGCCGTTAGGTGCCTGACAGGTTGGGTCACATCCCAGTCAGCAGGACAGGGAATCTTGAATTCGGTCCTGGAGCCTAGGGCGTGTGTTTGGAATGAATTGTTCTCTGTATTTTTCCAAAGATTTTTTGGATTAAAACAGACACAACTGAATTTGAAGTTTTATATCAAGTAATTAGAAGAATCCGTGCATGATAAATCCCAGAACACCGGCTACAAGAAAGAGGGGAGCAGCACTGCTCAGCGCCATGACTATAAATTCCACAGGCAGGTGGACTGTGGGCTATCAGACCAGCCTCAGAAGCCCAAGGACCAGAGCCTACTGTCTTTTCCACTTCAGGGGACATCTTTCATTCTCTTGTACGTATGTAGAAGCAGTTTCAGATAATAAGCCAAGTACAGGCTTAAGAGGGGTTTGCCTAACACCCAGCCTTAGTCGCTCATCGTAAATTGACATTTGAAATTCATTAAAAGCCTCCCTGTGATGAATTGAAGATGGTCACCAGGTTCAATGGGGGAGAGAAGAGAAATGTAAAACATAAATACAATTTACAGTTACATCAGGAGGCAAAATTAATCAAATGAAACAGGCAGCTAATTAGAAGAATCAAGAAAAACGGAAAGTGCAATTGTGTTTTATCGTTTCGGCGACTCTGAGAGTGGAGGGAGCCAGGCTGTGCTCAGGGGTGGTGCCGGGCTGGTTCCTCAAGAAGCAGAACCACGGATAACAACCTCCTTGAGGCCAGGGATTAAAATCACCCTCCCTTTCAGCTCTGTCCCAAATCTGGCCAGATTTCCTTTTCTTTTAGCATCACAAAGTCTTTAGTGTTAGACCCTTTATTGTGAGTTTAAATGGGGATTTTAGGCTGTGCAACCTGTAAGTGGTTTGGGCTTTACTTTTGCTTATCTCTGTGTTTGTTTGTTGTTGTTGTTTTTATTAAATGTACTGGAGTAACATTGGTTAACAACATTGTACAAATTCCAGGTGCACAACTTAATGATGCTGCTCTGTCTGCTCGTGTGCTCAGCCCCGGAGGTCTGTTTTGTTTTCATCTCATGCTCCAGGGCTGAGCCCCATGGTTACCATCTCCCTGCGGGCCCTCAGCTGGACCGGGGAACTGTCAGGGGTGCTACTGACACCCAGTGTACCAAAGAGGCCTTTTCTTCGGTTTCCAGCCTTTGGCTAATAGTTCATGGAAAAGAGCAGTGAGTCTGCCTTCTGTTTTGTTTTGTTCACAGCTCCTTCCATGGCGAGTGAGAGTGACCCTGGTTTGGAGTCACCCATCTCCTTTTGCAATGTCCGTGTAGCCTACTTCCCTCCAGGAGCCAATATGCTGGGTGCCACCTGCTGGTCCTTGGAGATCAGCTGGACCCTGGCTTGGCAATGCTTCTCCTGGATTTGTGCTTCTTTTCCATTTCTGGCCCAGGAGTGGCTGTGTCTCTGCTCTGAGGCATTCTCTTTCCATCTCGTTGGCCACTGTTACGTTTTAGAGAGCAGAAGGCATCAGAGCCAGACATGCTGATCTGGCTTGACCATGGTTTAGAGGCAAACAGATTTGGGAATCACACTCTCTAAGTCAACGATTTGCACACTTGCTTTTTATGTTCTGCTTTCTAGGGTTGGCATGAGCACAAGGATCCCAGTCTTCTTTGCTAATATTTCTCAGGAGGTACACTTCAGGATTTCTGTTTCTTCTCCTTCAAGAACAATCTATTAGAGAAAAATTTATCCTCCCTACTAAAACTCATAGTCCAATGTCCTAGTTTTTGCATTGGGATCCACAGCTCGGCTGAGTGGCTAGATGAGGTGATTCTGTAGGACCGTGCACACAGGATGAGAAAGGTCTTGCACGTGCACAGTGGATTCTCATGCCCAAAGCTGATCCTGGTGGCCTTCAATGCTGCAAATGTGCAACTTTCTATTTTTGAGGAAGAGCAAATTGACATTTGCAGCAACACACATCAGTGTAAAAGCAACGGAGACTCCTATGCTACCTTGAAAAGCATGGCTTGAATAGAGCTTATCTGGAAATAAATAAAGAGTAACTCCTTGGTATAGTGACACTCTATAAAACCATTTTTTTTCTTGCCTGGGAGTCATTTTAGGCCAGAGGAGCTAAGCATAAACATATAAGATGATAATTACGTGTCTCAGAATGGCTGCGGGAGACAGATGGGGCTACTAAAGAGTACCTGCTTCTGCTAGAGAGTTGGTGCTTTCCTGCAGTCACAGGATGAGACTCTCCAAGCACAGCCCAGCTCCCCAATCAGTCCAGCTTTGTGTCCCAGCTGCACCCACCACTGGTTCCTTTCTCAGTGCCCAGTCACATGAGGGAAGTGTCCATGGCATGGAAGCAGCAAAAAAACAAGCATGAAAAAGCACTTTGCATTTGGTAAATGAGTTCCTAAGTTCTTGTGTGGTTTCAAGGAAGAGGTAATTTCTAATAAGCAAGTCAAGAAAGATACAAAAAAAATAGCTTAAATAGTTTTAGATTGCGGGTTAGTTGAAATTCAGATGCACATGATTATAAAACTAATTCATGAAAAGGGACTGAGAGCAATTGGCAGCAGGGTGTGCATGAACTGCACAATGTAACGGGATTAACTGAGTTGGATGGGGTGTAGGGAATGGGGCCAGCATGTCCATGAGCCAGAGCTCTCTGAGAAAAATGGCTCAGCTGAGCGTGGGGATCAGGACTACATGATGGCAGGGCTGCCACATCTTGCTCTCTTTCATGTCTGACCAAGGCATCAAATCAGAGGCCCTTTCCCTGAAGTGGCACGGGTCCCCAGGTGCCTCTGAGAACCTGGCATGGCCAGTGGCAGAGCTCCCCACCCAGGACATGCTGGATGAAAAGCGGTGAGACAGGAGGTCTCTAAAGCCATGCCTCTAAGCTTCTGTGGGCAAAGTGGTTTCTCATAACGAGTTTGCATTTGAGTACAGAAATTAAATTAAAAAATGCTGGCCGATGGTGGGAACCAGGTTTTTGGTTGTTAAATGAGAGGTTACAGAGAAAGGTAGATACTAGGTAGTATATAGATAATAGATAGATAAATGATAGAGAAATAGATAGGTTATGGATAGCTAGATGATAATAGATATATGATAGATGGATATGACAGGTAGATAGCTACACAAATAGATAAATGATGATTAGATAGATGATAATAGATAAAGATTATAATAGATATATAGATAGATGATAAAAGACAGATGATAATAGATAGACAGATGACAATAGACAGGCAAATTATAATAGATGATAGATAGATGGATGGATGGATAGATAGATAGATAGATAGATAGATAGATAGATAGATAATACAGGAGACAGGGGGATACGGATTAGTTTGCATTCCTCTATTGCTCTCCCTGTCAGAGGGTCTGGAAGAAATGTCTCCCATTAGCAACAAGCATATCCAGCATCTGGGACCAGGCTGTAGATAAGACTGTAGCTCTTTGTAGTGACAGAAAGTATAAAAGTGTTAAAAAAAGAAAAGTCCCTCAGTGATGGGGGTGTTTTAAAGAGACACAGGAACCAACTGACAGAGGTCCCAGTGTCAGAAGCTGGAAAAATGTGGATGAAAAAAAATAGCATAATATTGGACTATAACCCAAACTGTACAATAAATATCAATGAGTCCATATTGACATAAATGAATAATTGAATAAATAAATGGGGAAGAAGAGACACATTTTCAGAAAGGAATCCTAAATAATTTATGTAACTCCTCTCCCTCAAGTAGGTGCACTATGATGATTCCCTACTCCTTAAGAGTGGTCGGCTCTCAGTAAGCTGTTCCGGAACATGCAGTATGAAAGGGGGAGGGAATAACAGACAGACATGTCCTCAGGGAGGGGATCAGGTCAACATAGTTCATGATGAGCCATGTAGACAGGATGTGTCTCATGTGATGACAATGGTGCTTACATTCCATGTGAGGGGCCTCCTACACCATAGGTGATGAGTCCTCCTCCATTGTCAAGGCCCTCAACACCAAGCACAGTCACAGTCACAGTGCTGAGGAGCCCAAGGGTCACATGGAGACTGACTGCCATATGCTCCTCTGGGACAGAAGGACTGACATCAGGAAAAGGCTAGTGACATCCAAACAAGGGGGGTCTTTACTGGCAGTGAATCATATAGGTTCCTCGGTCCTGTGGGTAGCAGTGATGGAACCCGGGGAAGGGTGTGCAGCAACTATCTTTGTGATTTTCCATACATCTAAAATCGTTCTACGATAAAAGTTCACCTAACTACAAGAACGTCAAGATGAAAAGGAGCCCTATATTCAAAGAAATCCGATCTTCTTTCTTCATTTTTCTGTAGCCCTTTCTTTCTGGTTCTGTCAACCTCGCTGACTGGAGTCTCCTGGTCATGACTGGGACACCTGCATGGTATGAGGTGACTTCTCCGCTTGGTCCCTGTGCACATGGAGGAGAGCTGACAGAGTCCTTGCCTTTCCTGATTCCTGTTTCTCCAGCTTTAGGGGATGGCACTTTAGTGAACACCTGCCTGCTGGGTGCAAGGATCTGGTGGCTGAGGGCAGAGACAGTTGGGGCCATATCCAAGCTCTCTGAATCACAGCAAACCTTTCCAGGTAGATAACAAATATAGTAATCATCTCCTGTTTTAACAATGACACCTGGAAGTTGTACTTCTGCCTCAAAAACCTACAACTTAAAATTCTTAGAGTTGTGTTTGAATTTTATTTCATGTTGGCTTAGAACAGGGTTGGGGGATGTCCGGCTCTTGGAGCTTATAAGGCCCACAAAATCATTTGTTCTGACCCTGCCAAGGCATTGGGGATGAGTTAATTAAATGGTTGACCAAATATAGCAGGCTAATTTTTAAGTTGATAATTTTGCATGGCCCACCAATGATGTTATAAATATCCAAATGGTTCTTCTCCACTGGCTTAGAGCTAGCATTTCCTCTCTTTGCAACTTTCTAGAAGTTTAAGAATACAACAGGCATGCTCTGAACAATGAGGGACATGAAGCATTCTCTCTCAGAACAGGAGGCACAACGGTTAATTTCAGCCCGGATGACAGTTCTCCAGCAAACAATGGTCTCCAGAAGTTGACACGGGGCAGTGATGAGTGAGTGCAGGAGAACTGAGTCACAGGTGCACGGAGCAATCACGGAGAACATCGACTCTTCCAGCCCAAATTCTATTAACACGCATGTCACCGAGAGCACATCTCAGGCGTGCGTGTTGGAAGAGCGTCGGGAGAAAATGAAGACCATCCTCAGGGACACACTTGTCTTTCTCTTGGGGAGAGGCTTCATTATTCCGGCATTGTGATCCTTTTCCTTTATTTGTGTAAAGATTAAATTGCACATGATTTGTAATGTTTCTGCTCCTCTGGCTGCCATAGGTCGGCGACCTTCATGCACACGAGATAATAGATACACCGTCTGCTGCTCTGGCTACTGCTGTTCCTGCACAGCTCACTACTTCCCTATTGTTATAAGTCGAAAGCAATTAAATAAAAATACAAGATAAGGCACCTGAGGATTTCATAGGTGCACGCACGTGGCCATATTTTAGTGCTGATGTGCACTGTTATCTGGGGAGGGGGGAGAGGAAGGGGAAGGGAAATGGGTGTGAGGGGCCCGTGATGGGAGATAAGAAAGGTGGAAGAAGATCAGGGGGAGAGCCTTCAGGATGTGGCCTCAGGAAACACGCTCTCCACAAACATGAAACTTCCGATCCAGCCTCCTACAAATCCCATGTTGGCACCTTCTCTTGCTCTCAATTTCCTACCCTCTCTCACACAGAAGTCTAATTGATATTTGGTAAGCCCATCCAAGAAACAAAATAGTAAAATAATTGTGCATTGCACCATACCAAATGGTGGGGATTTCTGTACCAGTTAATATTTGGGAAGAATTGTCATAAATTACATTTATTATGGCATGGTCACATGGGAAGTGTACTTTAAAATTGCATTTAGACGAGTATCTAACTCAGAGCAAATGACTGTCCCACTATTGATAATATCCAATTCCTGTTGAGCCAAGAAATTCTTCAATTTCCCTGTTTCCTCCAGCTGCCATCATCCCTTTACGTGCTTCCAGCTGAGAAGAAAGAGTGGCCCTCTAACTGACCCAGGTCCTCCTTGGTTGACCTGGAATCCTGTCCTCCTCAAACCCCCACCAGCCAATTTTTGATTTCTCCCTGTGGGGGAACCGACCCCCAGGGGAGACACAGAACTACCCTAGGGTCTGGGCACTGCTCTCTAATTCCATTGGTTACCATTGGAAGCTCTGCCTCCAGAAGCCCCCTACCCGCCTATGTGTTCCCAGCTGTTAATATATTGAACCCCACAACTAAAAACCGAATACAGTGGCAAGTTCATGTTATGGTTGTTTTTTTAACACAGTAAAAGCATTCTGATCCAATATTGATGACCCAGGTATTAAACAGTCATGCTCTTGGATGTGAGCATAACAACCTGGGGCTCAATTGTCTACTTATTCTCTCAACAGGGGAATGCAGTGACACCAGGTGCATAGCCCTGTGTTCGCTGCTTACCAACTAAACAAGGATCACTTCTGCTTTTGGTAGCTTACAGCCCAGTAAAGAGGTAGAAGTTGATCTCATCACCACCCAAGCATTTAATGTAAAGTGTGATAAGTGCTACCACGTGTAAGGACCCGAGTATGTGAGATCTCACAGTGGGGACAGTGGTCAGGGCAGGCCAGCCTTCAGACAGAGACTTGAAGAGTCGCTGGGAGGAAGGGGAAGGAAGTGGGTCCTGATGGTGGGAGGGTCCCAGGTGGAGGCACTGCCTGTACAACGTTGTGCAGCAGGAGGAGACATGGGGCTCTCTGCATGGGAGTAACTCTGGAATCTTTGGCTGAAGTTGAAACATACATCAAAATGAAACTGCTGGGCTGAGAAGGGCCTGCTCACAGCAGGTCTTCAACCGTCAAGAATGTTGGTTGACATCCCAAGAGACTAGGGAACCATTGAAGGTTCTAACAATGAACTGATCTCTTATGACCCCAAAATTCACCTACTGAAACCCAACCCCCAGTGTGATGGGGTTAGGAGGTGGGGGTATTCAGAAGGTGATTAGGTTATGAGGGTGGAGTCCCCAGGAATATGATCAGTGCTCTTCTAAGAAAAGACAGGAGAGAGCCCTCGCCCCATCTCTCTGCCATGTGAGGACACAAGAGAAGGCGCTACCTGTTGTCCAGAAAAGGGTCCTCACCAGAACCTGACCATGCCCACACCTCAATCTGGTATTTCCAGACTCCAGAACTTCAAGTAATATATTTCTGCTGTTTATAAAATAGCCAGTCTGTGGCACTTGGACATAGCAATGCAAACAGATTGATCATTAGGAGTTCCCAATTCTCAACTCAATTACATAATTTCTTTCTAGATAACACACTTCTATAACACAGATCTATACCCTTCTCTATAACTTCTGTACAGTTCTGTAGCACACTTTTATTATTGTCCATTTTCCTTTAAGGAGTTCTAAGTGTGTTTTATTGTTTACTCTAGAGTTTGTAAGGCCTACCGGGGGAGAGGTGCACTTCTGTGTCATAGTGAAGGACCCTGACTCAAACCAGATGCTTATTTTTTACACGCATAGCATTCCGGGGAGGCTGATGGATTTGACATCCTCCCCTCCACATGCTGCCTTGCAGTTTTCATGGCTTGGCTCCCAGCTGGTAAATGGAGCTGGCCAGTGTCCTGGGATCACCTTAGCTAAACACTTTGTCAACCCCTCAAAAAAAATATGGCTCTCACTGAGCCAGTGACAGCACAAAACACTGAAAACACACACACTCCAGGCCAGGTGACCATTTTTCTTGAGCATTTTAATGTTGACAATTTTAAACAATAAACAAATGTCCCAAACATTCTTTTAAAAGCCCGTTATTTGCCATTTTTGACATGACTGAGACCTGCACCTTTGAGAGAGGAGGAGCTAGACTGATGAGTCAGACTTGGATGGAGGTGGAGGGTACACTCCCCAAGGTCCCAGCCCACGTTGGCCCATATGTGCTGTCACCATATGTGCTGAGTGTGTGTGCACCCGGGCCCAGGCTGCCCCCAGTGGGACCTTGCAGAGAGCCCTTGCTTGCCCCTTCTGCCCCATGGCGACAGGAGGCCTGCCTTCTCCAGCTACACTACTATGGAATTCTGTCCCCAAACCACCCACCAATCCTCTGGCAACACAAACTCACTTATCAAGTCATGATTAAAAACAGCTAAAAATTAGCAGAAAAAAAAAAAAAACAAATACAGAAAAAACCCACACAGGTATATTCAGTCCACTTTTGTCAGTCTGTTTCTCTAAGCAAGGTGAAACTTAATGGCATATTAAACATATTCAGTAAATGACTTTGTTATAATTAATGGCAATAAAGACACACGTTTCAGAAAACTTGCAGGATTTCTTTAGTAAATGTATAAGATGCATTCAAACTTGACTGGAAAGCTTTTAAAGGCTTTATGTGTGTGTGCACATGCACGAGTGTGTGTATATATGTGTGTGTGTATCCCTATATGTATGTATGTGTTGGTATGTGTGTGCAACTGTATGTACATCCCTGTGTGTGTTCCTATGTGTATTTATGTCTGGAGAGATGTGTCTTAGTGTTTTTATCTTGACTGTGTGTGTATCTCTGTGTCTGTGTGTTTGTCACTGTGTATACGTATGTCTGGGTAAGTGTGTGTATGTGTTTGTGTCTGTGTATGTCTATGTGCATGTCTGTGTTTGTGTATCTCTGTGTGTGCATCTGTGTGCATTTGTGTATTTATGTCTGGGTATGTGAATGTCTCTCTCTGTGTGTATATCCGTGTGTGTGTGTGTGTGTGTGTGTGTGTGTGTGTGTGTGTCTGTGTGTGTGTGTTGGGAGCTCTGAGACTGAGTGCCCAGTCCATTGATCTGTCTCTGTCTCTGTCTCTGGTCCCAGACCCTCCCTCATTCCTGTCCTCAGCTACCTGTCTCTCTATGATTTCTATGTTCTGACTTCATTACTATTTATCATCCGGTGCAAAGTCAAACCTGATAAATTAAAGGCCAAAAAAGAAAAGCAGAGAAGCGGCTAGCTGCATTTCTTTCTTAGCGAGTTACAATTACCAAATAGATGAATAGTTCTTCATTGTTCCTGCCATTAAAAAACCAAAACCGGGACGCGGGCTCCTCGGAGGATTTTCGTTAATCAGTAATATCCATCGGCCGCCTTTGTGCAGCGGCCGCTCGCTGTCCGCGCCTCGCCCAGCTTGTTTATCGTGGCTCCTCAAAGCCCAGAAGCCCACAGGTCAGGGAACAGGGTTTTGATGGATTATGGGATTGTAACTGTCCCTGCCAGGTGACAGCTTTTATTGGCCGGGAGGATGAGCCTGTAACCCTTTATATAATTATTGTATTAAAGGCACTGTGCCTGTGTGTCGCTGGCGCTTGTTCAGGGATCAATGTGAAGATAATTTCAAAAATGAATAGTAAGTATTGATCGTCCCATGGTGCAGCCTTATCAGTGGCTGAGGCCGGGGACTGCAGATTATAACTTCAATGTCATTTATGATGATTTGATACGTATTGCCGGGGAGCAATTTAAACAAAGGGCTGATTTAATTCACAGCGGATTTTTGTCGTGTGATGGGTAATACATCACAATCTATGTAATTTTTAGAAATGAACACATGTTGGCAGTGGTTCGGGGCAGTTCCTGAGAGAGCTGGGAATGACCGGGGAGGGCCCGCCGACCGCGGCCCCTTCTGAATGATTGGGCTCTGCGCGGATCTGGCATTCACCTGACCTTGGGGTCCCTGCCGGCAGCTGCTGGTTAATTTTCTTCACTGAGGACACAGTTTAACTTTCTATCTGTCTGCCAATTACCTGACATTTTCAACTTATCACCTTCTATTTTTTAAATGATTGGAGGCACATCCACATTTTGACATTTTTTTTTTTTTTTTTTTGCAGCAAGTATTCATTTTGTTCACCTCTGAGGCATCTCTCTGTCATCCGGCTGCCTTAACCCTCTTCTCTTAAAAAAAAAGTTATCACCAGTTACATAACAGCATAAAGAAACGATCCAGCCAATTTTTAATTTCTATTTCCAATACATCCTGGGTTGTATGGGATGGATATTATCAGCGTTGGATTTCGACCCTGGCGTGAGCCTTGCTGTGGAGCTTCACACATGGCCTCTTAGGGAAATTGCACTGACCACAGCTTGTTTGAAGAGGGAGGGTTTCACTCTTTAAAAAACAAGTCACTGTAAAGTAGGTCATTAAGGAATACTGGGGCAGCATGAGCAGGCTGAGTAAGCCCGTGAAAATGGGAAAAATTGGAGCAGCCACCATGAATAATAACTTGTTGACTTTGGTTATTATGACACTAACAGTATCTTTTACTCCATCCATTCCAGAGGCAGGGAATCGAGGCATTTCCAGGCTGTTGGGAACAGAGCCCTAGAGAAGAGTATTAAAGGATCAGAAGCTAAAAATAGCATCCACAAGAAGCAAGAGATCCAAGTCCTGAGGGATGTCTGCCCTGGAAGGTGTAGGCTTGATGCAGACACCCATCCAACCGCCACCCGTCCAACCCCTCTGCCCACAGGTCTGCTCCCCTGGTGGAGCAGCACTTAGTAGGGATGACCAGGGCACCTTGGCTGCAGATGATCTAAGGAATTCCCCATCCCAGTGAACCTTTATAGTAAATGACTCAGACCCTAGGGCATGAGCATGCTATCAGAGTACTTTGCTCAGTTTGTAGATTTCTCACCCAGATCCTGCAGAGCCCAGTTAGAGCTTGGGGCCCCCGCCCCAGAGGGCCCACAGTTTAGTGTAGGCCTGTGATACTGTCTCTTGGGTTTTTACCTTATTTTTCCACATTTGTAATATCTATTTACTAAAAGCTATGATAAGGCCTCAAACATTCCCTTTTTGTGTGACCTCATGGCAAACATACTCGGTGTTATTTTGCATAATTCACCTACATTGTTGTTGTTTTTTTAAGTATTCTCAAAGTCAGTTTGAGTCAGTAGGTTCATTCTATGCAACAGCCCAACATTTGGTCCATTCCCAAAACACACTGCTCAGTGCTACTCATCAAACAGACACCCACACCTGCTTTCTCTCCACCTCTGTGCCACGCCAGGCTCTTCTTCCTCATCCTAATCACCTGTGCTTCTCATCTCCTGGAAAACACATTCGCTGCCCTTCAACTTCCTTCTTCACTGTATCCACAGCTCATCCTAAAAAGCCCCACCATATTCCCCGAGCTGTTGCAACCAGATTGCGCATGTAAAGGATTTTGGGGTGATCCCTACAGTCTTTGGGGCTCCACAGGCATTCTAATCATGAGTTTTCTCCCATGCCCTCACCTTTGCTGTTCTGCCTCGAGCCACAGAAACTCCCCTCCCAGAGCTGGACCTGGCCCAACCCGCATGGCAGCAGGAACCGGTCCTCACCGTGTCCTCTGAAGAAAATTCTAAGACAACACTGCACCTTCAAACACAATTGCTGTTTCCTCCAGCTTAGATATTCACTTATAGTCTTGAGTTTAACTTTTCATATAAAGATATATTAAAATAAATTTACTACAACAGATGTTTTTGGAGTCCCAACATGTTGGGCAGCATGTGAAATCCTGGAACGCAGAGACAAGTTGAGATCCCATCCATGTGGCTTCTCATGCAGAACGTAGAGGCACATGCCAGTGGGAAATGCCTCCACGATCAACAAAACGGAGGGAAGTGCTGTCTTGCAGGCCAGGCCAGAGTCACTAGTGATAACATATCACTCCAGCCCCGACGGCCATGCTAGCTTCTCAGAAAGGACTTCACCAGGTGGACAGAGGGAAAGGCATGGAGTCAAGGAGAATAGCCTGTAAAGAGACGTGAAGTCCCCTTTCATCACATCCTCTCCAACACTCTCCTCTGCTCTCTTTGGGATGATTGCCATTCTGACAGGGGTGAGATGATATCTCATTGTGGGTTTGATTTGCATCTTCATGATGATTAGTGATGTTGACTTTCCCTGTGCACTGTTGGCAGGACTGCAAATTGGTGAGGACACTATGGAAAACCATATGATGTTTCCTCAAAAAATTAAAAATAGAGCCATCATATGATCCAGCAATTTCATGCACCAGGCCTCTAGGTTACAAAAAGCAATTATGAGGCCCCAAACTTTTCCTTTTTGTGTGAACTCATGGCAAGCATCCTCTGTGGTATTTTGCATAACTCATCTCCATCGGTTTTTTAAAGATGTGTTCTTCTCAAAGTCAGTGTGAGTTAGAAGGTTCATTCTACCCACCCACCCAAAGTTTGGTCCATTTGCAAAACACACTGAGTATTTAGCTGAATAATACAAAACCACTAATAGGCATCCCTATGTTTATTGCAGCATCATGTACAATAGCCAAGATATAGAAGTGGCCTGGGAGTCCACAATAAATGAGTGCCTAAGGAAGCTATGGTACATGTGTACCATGGAATATTATGCAGCAATAAGAGGAATGGAATCTTGCCATTTGTGACAACCTGGGTGGACCTAGAGGGTATAATGCTAAGTGAAATAATTCAAAGAAAAATACCACATGATTCCAATACAGTAGGCTCTGAAACACAAAACAGAAGAGAAACAGACTTGTAGATATGAGAACAAACTGATGGCTACCACAGGGGAGGAAGGTTGGCAATGTGGGGAAAAGGTGAAGGGAGTAAGAAGCACAGACTTCCATTTATAAAGCAAGTCATGAGGGTGCAGTGTACAGCATAAGGGATAGAGTTCATAATATCATAATAATCTTGTATGGTGTCACACTAGACTTCTCTTTGTGATCACCTGGTAAGCTATCTAAACGCTGAATCACCATGTTGTACTAGGTTGCATTGATATAATATTGTATGTCAACTATATGTCACTAATATTGAAACTAATATAATAACGCACATCAACTATACGTAAAACAGAGTTTTTGAAATGGGGAAACAGTACACAAATAGATGAAGAGAGAGAAGTCTAAGGACGGTGAGGTAGGCATGGAGAATGTGAAACAGCACCAGCAAGTATGAAAATGGTGGGACTGATTTCTAGGAACAAGGGTTATTTTTAATCCCTCTGTGTCCATATTCTATTGTTCTGATGAATTATCCATTTAATAGCTTTCTAAGCAATCATTTTGGAAAGTTATACCAATAAAATACTATAGTCTTTAAATTTTCCCCAATTTAAGGCCTCATTACCTCCTGTAATAAGGATACAGTGGCATTCCTAGCCCTGTACTGTACTTAAGAGGCAGCACTCATTTAATGAGGAAAACGCCTTTCAAATCATGAGATTTCTAATGTTTCCAGGGTTTCATTTCTAACGTTAATAGGACCAGAAGTGTAACTAACTGACTTTTCAACCTGAATGTGGTAAAATTCAAAATGTAAACTCCATGAATAAGCTTATGTTGTATCTTTTTTGTGTGTGTGGTTCATTTTGATTTCCGTAACTTCTATGTATTCTTGATAATATTATCCTGTGAGAACATGTAAGAGAAAGATATATGACCTGAAGGAGTTATGCCATGTGGGCATTATTTAAAATAATGAAATCTCAAGGCATGAGCTAAGCAATAAAAGGTCTAAGTCTTTCCACTGGCGTAGGCTATGTTGATAACAATCCTAGTTGTATGATATTTTATAATTTCAATGTTGTGCTTTCTCTTGTCTCTGTGATGAGAACATGAAAGAGACATTGCTTTGTTACTGTTGCTGTTATTCATAATGAGAAGAGTTCCCATTTATTGAACACTTCTAAGTATACAGCAGACACGGTGATGTTGTCCATCAGCCACGCCGTCTGATGTGCCACTCACCCTCTGAGTCGGTGGCTCCAGTCATTGCCATTTTACAGACAAGAAAACGGGATGTCAAGGACAGCCACATCTCCACGGCCACCCTCCCACCCCCAGGTCTGGGCAAGATCCCGTCTCCGATCTCCCAGACGCCTAGGTAACGTCTCCAAATTAATCAGAGCCCTTAAAAAGCATGGATCTCTCTCTAAGTGATTACAAGCTGAGCAATTTTAGAGAAATAAAAATTTATCTGATCTCTTGAGACCTTGAGCAAAGGAGATGTTGTTGTTTCTCCGCTGAAAATGGCAGCTCCTCTGTTAGGAAAAGAACAGCAAAGTTTTACCTTTTGTTAGAATGAGCAGTTTGACTACAGACCCTCCGAAGTCCCGTTCTGTGTCTCATCTGTGATCCACTGGACCGCTGACCCCCTCATTTATTAAACAAAACACTTGCAGACTAAATACCAGTTAAACTTCTATGCTCTCCAAGTCCCTGATCCAGGTCCTACCCTCAGCCCGAGCCAGCCGGCAACCCTCCTGATCACCAAGCATGGACATCTCAGGATCTACCCTCTCATATCACTGCTGCTCGGGCACCTCCCACACTGTGCCCTCCAGTTCTGCCCCTCCCCACAGAGGAGGCCCTCTGCCTGTCCTGAGACACTTGGAGACCTAAGGCCAGAGCAGCCTCCCTGTCGCAGGACCCTCCTTGCGTTGTCCTTTCCTGTCCGCTGCTATAATTCTTCCCAATAGCCATCTCCTTGCTAAACCCACTTTTGTCTTTAGTGGACACTGATCTTTATGAGCATGGATTAACTGATGCACAACCCATTCCATTTTTATTGAGCAGACTGCTTCCTTGTTCAGGTTGGAAGGATGTCCGTTCTACCAGGTGACGTCCCCCACACAGAAGCCCACCGTGCTTCCTTCCCAGTGGCCACTGGCCTCCATGTCGTAGTTTTGGGAGATGCGTGAACACCTCCTGTAATAATGGCAACAGGTTCTCTGAGGGGAAGGTAATGGAGCAGGCGGTCTGATGCCCTCCTGGGCTACACAATTAAATAACCCGGCGTCCCTGCTTTCTCTCCAAGTGTTCACCAGAGTGGATGTGAGTGACAATGGGGCCCAGAGGCTGTCACTCGGAGCACAGGGGCGGAATGCAAGTGATGGGACAGATGACACGTGGGGGCTACCTGCACCCACAGAGAGAGCGCCCCGCGTGAGCGTGCAGGCACGCCGCTCCTGCTCATCTGTGTTAGTGAAAGGGGTCAGAGATGCGGATCAATCAATGTATCTGACTATTCTAAAATAATTACTATTGATCTACCGGGGACTGGAATTCTTGCCTTTATATTTGAATATCGATATAGATGACACCCTGGAAATCCAGTCTTTGAAGTAAAGTGATGATGACACCTTCTAAAAATACCCATCTGAAGCAGCCTAACTCACCTGCTTTGTCTCTCCACCAGCAGAATGAACCACCTCCTAGAACCCGCTGGAACTTTACTAGCATAGTTGCGGTTGCTGCCGGAAACTCATGGCTCACCTAAATGGGACACTTTGAGGGGTTTTCATAAGGGACTGACTGTCCCCGAAGGTAGAGGAAAAAACATGGCCAGCTCCAAGATGGGTTAGCAGGAATGGGTGTGGTTAGTACTTCTAGGACCACAAAGTCCACTAAAGAAGAAGCTTCCAGGGCCCTGTGAAGAGTGATGGGGAGGGGGCCGGTCAGCCTGCAGGAGTGTGGTTGTCAGTGAAGGGGTTCGGTCCACTTGTTCCCACAGGAGGAAGCTGAGGAGCATGTCCTTGGTGCCACCTCCTCCCTGCCCAGGTGCCCATTTGCTGAATCTCTCTAGAGGACCACCTAGGCCACTCAGGAAGCCCATCTGGACAACGTGCAGACATTGGTCTTCAGGATGCGGCATTCTAGCAGGCAGTGAGAAACGCTGAAATAGTAAATCCGCACTTGGTTTCCTAATTATCCCTTCTTTGTAAACTTCTTTTTTAAAATTCTAAATAAAGCTCAAGGAAGCCCAGAAAGTGGCTAAAATGTAGACCGAGGTGCGAGGACACAGAGGGGAGTAAGTTCAGGCCCCAGTGAACATCCCTGCGGGCTGAGGAGGTGGCGGAGAAGGGGTGTCCATGGCTGGTGTGGAAAGCCACACGGTGCAATGGCGCTGCCTTATCGATGAAAAGTGAGCACTGCTGTTTCCTTTCCCTGTCAGGACAGGGTCTGGGTGGGAAAGCTGATGTGGGTTGTCAGGCTGGAGGAGCTGGTCGGAGCAGAGCCTGGGTGGCCCTGGCCCCCTGAGGAGGTGCAGGATGGGAGAAGGTGCCTTCAGGGCAAAAGCAGGGCAGCAGACTGTGAACCAGGAGGAGACAGAGCCAAGGATCAGAAGTCATCGGGTGAAGCACTTCCGGTCTTAGAATACTTCCCCACAAGACATTTCCCCCCAGAGGCATTTGGACACCTCTAGGTGTGCTGGTTTCCAAAATGGCATGTGGGAGATATACCCGGGCCTCTTCCATCCTGTTTATTGACATTCTCCTCCACGGAGTGTCCAGAGCAGAGCACAGAAGAACCCGGAAATCTCTCCTTCGACGCAGGAGCACCCACCCAGCGAGGGGCTCTAGGGCAAGGGCAGCCCACTGCCCACATTTTCAGGGAAGGGAGCCAGATCCAGGCCGCACGTCCCCTCACGTGTCACTCTAATCTACCTGATGGGGAGTTCACTGCGGCTCTGGAGACAGTATTTCCTGCTGCCACCGCACGAATGAGCTAATTGTGTTTTAAGCAGTCCACCTTAAAAAGTATTTTCTTTCTTCCTGTGAAAGGAACTGTGATTTACTCATTTTCCTTTCTATTATTTGCTGTAGACTTTCTCTAGCATCTTCCCCATAAATCACATGTCTATTGAAACTAGTCCCGAGATCACAGGGTGGTTGGTTAGTGTAGATTGTGGGCCGCCTGTGAAGAGGAGCACATTTAAACCATCCAGGAGGCACTGGGCAGGCCCTTCCTGAGGGTCCCGGGGCGGCATCCCTCCCCTAAGAGGAAAAGGGACATGCAGGAGGTACTGAAGGAAGATTGCCCAGAGATGCCACACAGCACTAAATTAGCAAAAGGAAGTTAATTATCTTGCGTCCAGCCTTTCTGGTCTGTATCCCAATTGAACGGACAAAACTTAGCATTTTCATCAAGATTCTACCCTAGACTCAGGATGTTTCTTTTCTTCATCATCTATCCAGAAATGCACTGGCCATGCTTTTCTTTTCTTCAGAGTTAGAGTGTTACACTATCTTTATTAAAATATAAATATCTATGTTCTCCCTTATTTTTTTCTAAAGCAGCCAATTTTGACTTTTTTTTAACCTTAAAAATGGGAACAAAGACATTTTAAAAGAAATCAATGATACAATGTACACAACTCATTCTGGTACATATATAAATGCTGCAGAATGCTCTGTAGTGTTGCCTCATCGATTTCATCCACAAACACACCCCACAAGTATGTGTCATAATAGAGACAGGAGAAAACCTTCCTTAAGTCATGGGTGTAAATCTCATCAAGGTGCAGAAAACATATCTAAAGTCATTTCTGGAAAACACACCCATGCAAAAGGGTGATTCAAAAGGAGGAATACTCCTATGAGATTATAAATCCACTGTTCTATAATGTTTTCAAACTAGAGGCCTGGGGTCTGGGATTCATGCACTGGGGGTGGGGGACGTGGCCTGCAGGGCTCAGCCTGATGTGGGAGTGCTGCTCATCCCAATCAGCCAAGCGTCTGTGGACCCACACTTTGAGTGGCTGCTCCTTTGCCCAGCATCTTCTGTGGATCCAGAGCACTCACCTCTTCAGGGCACCCAGTCAGGGCTGGGCCCAGGGACAACAGCACGGAGAGGCAGTGGAGAAGGCCTCAGTCCCTCGGTGGCCACAAACCCACCTTCTAGCCTCCAGGGTCAGCTCTGAAAGTCCAGTGGTGGCACAGTGTGGCCTGTGGGCATCCGGAGAAGGTGGCAGGGAGCAAGGAGGAGGAGACTGGGGCGAGGCGGCTAAAATAGCCCAGGGTTCCTGCCGGTAGGCCCAGGGTTCGCAGTGGGAGCAGCCACTCATCTGGTCAACCGAGTGGTTCTCCCACTGTGGTAGCAGACTGAGCACCAGGGGGCAGCTCCTGTGTTGAGCATCTGCCCCTGGTGGTCAGTGTGTGTCATAGCGACTGGTTGACTGGTCATTATGGTCATTCTGCCATTTGGTCGCTGGGTATTTATTATATAGGATCATCTTAAGCTTTACTTACACGGCAAGGGAAGAGATCCAACCAAATTTGCCTTCCACTCTTGCTTGTTTTGTTTTCCCTGACTTATTGGCTCAACTTTAAAGTTGGTAGAATGTTAGATTTTTTTTTATAATCATGTTGCTTGTAAGGTAAAGAAAAGAAAAGCCAAATTATTGGGAAATTATAGCAGCCTCTTTCCCATTTTAGTTCACTATGTATTCACGGTGATGAGAGGATGTGGGTGGATAGCAAGTAAGTTTTATGTTGGAAAGGTCCATGGTAAATATTCAAGAAAGAGCCAGCAAACTCGGTCCAGGCTCACAGACTTTGGGGTGCAGTTTTGGTCCAGTCTCCTGAGTTACAGAGCCAAGATGGCATGCCTTCAATTCCTCGCGGTGCCTGGCTTTTTACTGTTAGCCACATGTATGATTTAAAACTTCAAGTTATGATGGACACCATGACAAATGATGACCCAGTGACAACGGAGGCTAAGGGCAGAAAGCAAGCTAAGCTTGGGAAATGTGTCGACCCCTTAATTAGCCAGTGTAATAACGGAAAGACTGCAATATAGATTGATGCATTGATCACTTACAAAAAATACTAATTTCAGTGGTTAGAGAATGTTGATTAAGAAGACTATCCCTAAACTCAATCTTTCTATTTAAAGCTTCATGTTGTTATGAAATCTGTAATTCACTTTTTATATGTCATATAGTTAAGATAGTTTGTGGAGACTATTACATAGAATAATAACCCTTTAGATCTCATTTCTCTAGTTTTATTGTACTGAGAAAATCAAATATAAGCAAAAAAGAGGTTGTTGAATAGAAAAATTCAGCAAATCATTTGTTTAGTAATCCACATATTATAGTCATTCTTGCAAAGCTTGGTGCATAGCACTGACAGTTTTATCTTAAAAACATGTGTAGATAGACAGGTACCCACCCTGTTTGTAGTTTTATAGACTTATTGCCTAGCCAACTCATTGTTGTGTTAGCCTCCATGTATATATTTTATATATTTCACACACATACGCATCACCAAGCGCTGCTCTGTGTTGATCTTCAAATGCAGTATTTATCTGCCTGCAGACCTGACTAGACGCTCGCCATATCATTACTAGCTCAGGGGGAATCGTTCAAACCAATGCAATTTACTCAATATTGGTCAGTTTGACTCCTGACCCTGGTCCCTTGGCAGCGTATCCTTGGCAACCCTCGCCGTGTGTTAAGTCAAGATGTGCTCATTGGTCTCATCTGTGACAGCTTGCTAAAGGCTTCTCAGCATAGCCTGGTCTTTTCACAGAAAATCAGAAATCCAATAATATGCTATATTCTGATCAGACAGCTACAAACACCAAGAAAGCCACAACTGTGGGGGTGTTTTCCAGGGGTGGCACAGGAGCCCCCGACTTTTAGGTTAGCTTCTTACAAGTGTCTTTCATGGAGTGATTTTCTTTGTTGTTTCATTTTGGGGGGAGGGGAAGGAGTTAAGAGAATGTTTTATCACCTGCTTATGAGGTCAGTTCATTGGAAATGTTTAAGCTGACCAAAAACCTGGGAAAATAAACCGGAAAATGTTGTGGAAACCGTCTCTCAGAAATTATTACAGCACATTTTAATTTTTGCATTCTTAACTAAGCTGAGTTACAGAGAAGGCACACTTTGCCTGCATGTCTAACTCAGAAACAGCGCAAGTGGCAGATCTGCAAATATAGATGCAGCTCCGGAATCACAGAGAAAATTCTGAAAACACCATTTATACAGAGGCCATTGTTGCCAAATAAAACCCCAACTCAGTATGATCCATTTGTAGCTGCAACACAGTTCCTAGCAACCGCGGAGAGATTAGAGATGATGAATTGTTATGAAATGAATAGCTTGATCTGCACTTACAGAAAATGGCTAATTGCCTCACACATATGCCCCAAATTTCGTGTGAAAGAAACCTCACTTAGCTGCCGTTAAAAATTATTTTAATTTTATGCTTGATTTCCTTTTTTTGAGACTTAGAAGTAGCTGTGTTCATTTTCATGTGAAACAGCATAGCCTGGAAGAGTGTCTCCCGAGGCCTGATTAACAAAGTAACACATTATTTCCAGGCGTAGAAGCAGAATGGTTACCAAATACACTGCTCTGGCAACATGTCCCCACCAAAAAAGCTGAACTCAGGCCAGCCAGCTGAGAGTTCTTAGAGGAGTTTTCTAGAGAAAAGAACTGCGACCAAGAGATCCTCGCCATCAATGCCCATCCTGTTGATCTGGGGGCTGTTTCATCTGCGCTTGGAGAGTCTAGGTAATATTGAGCTGTTGTGAAATCCCAGCATTTTTTATTTTCTTTGGCGGGACAGACAACGCTTCCATATTTTTGGAAGGGGTCGAGTTACTTTGAGAGCAAACTAAGTCATGAAAAATTACAGTCTCTGTGAAATTGCAGAAATTGTACGTAAAATGTGAGTTTTTGAGAAACCCATGTGCACATCAGCCACTGCCCCTGGGAGTGGGTAATTGATTTTTTACAAGGTAAATGGCCCTCTTGTGTAGCTGGCCTGGGCCCCCTTATATGGCTGGTCTGGGCACCTTAGCTACGGCTGAGGGAGGTGAGTTACTGGGACACCAGTGGCAGAGTTTGTAGTGAGCTGCATCTGAGGGATTGTATCAATCTCCTAGAGGAGAGGTTTGAAGCTGGTACATGGGGGCGGAACTCCTTCTGATAAAATGGCTTGTGATATGAAATCGCCAGGGTCCCAGGTAGCACCCACTGACGGAGGCTCCTGAGCAGCCACTGTGGCCCGGCTGGGGGACCCCCATTTCACCAAGAAGTCCAGGGTGGCAAAGGACACCGTCAGTGTAAGTGGAGAGAATAACTGACTGGGAACCCAAGGTCAAAGATCCCTCTGGGACCAGGAGCCGTCTCCTGACAGAATAGAAGCTGTGCATGTCCGGTGAAAACTTACCCTGGAGGAGAGGAAGCTCTCAGTCTTGGCCCAACTCACACAGGAGTTCTCGATTCTACAACCCAAAATGGGATCTACATTTCAAATCGTCCTGGCCTTGGGAATATGTGTTTGATACTTTAAAAATACAATCATTTAGAAAGTTGTTTACTTTCCATTTTATTCCCCATTTTTTGAGCCAGCTTCATGATTTTTATCTAGTGCAAATTATATATATTTTTTTTCTATTTTAATTTACTCTTTGTTACTGAAACTGGTCATGTTTCCCCAAAGGCACTGTTTATTAGTTTCTTCCTCATCACGTGGTGGTGGTGGGTTCTCCTGGATCACAGGAGGCCTCCTGCGTCCCCCAACCTGGGTTCAAGTCCTCCCTGTGTCTCAGAGATCGGGGCAGTTACAGCGCAGCCTCCTCTCATCTCCACATGCAGACCCCGACCCACTCCACTGGCCTGTGGAGGATAAGCATCACACAGCAAACACTTATGGTGCATTTGTTTTAATATACCTCCCAGGCAATTTTCATGTCTGAGGATTTTTTATTTGGTGCTTATAAGTATTTTTTCAGTAAGCCTTTTGCTTTAAAAAATAATACATTTTATACGTTTTTATTACATTGTATTATCAAATGATCATTTAAACTGTACTTTGGAGTTGTATTGTTAAAACATCACTTTTTTTGGGGGGAAGGGGAGATGCCAACTCTAATATAAGGAAAATGTTAGCTACATACCATATTAATAATTACCTCCTACGTCAAATACATCAAGTGTTTATGATCATGAACCATATCATGTGATCTGAGGGAAGAAATGCTCTTTCACACCACTTAGCAGCAATTTTCTAAATATGATTAATTCAAGTGGAAATCATTCTCTTCTGGTTTCATTCCCAGGCAATACACTGACCCACGTCTTGGGAAAATATAAATTCTGTCACGATAGTGATTGATCATGAAAACAGGGATGGGTGGAATCCAGTTATCAGGCATCCCTTAGGCCTGCTTTCACATTCCCCGTCTCTCTGTTCCAGGGACCAGGGCAGGATGTGCCAAGTGTCCCCTGTGGTGCTCTGAGGTGGACAGATACTAAGGGGAAGGGGTGATTACAAAGTAAGAGGCAGGACTGGCCAGAGCCACCCAGGTTGAGATCCTCTGGGGATGGAGAACTGAAGGCAAGCAGGTAGGTTTTATGTCATCGTGGAAATAAAGCCCCTTTATCCTTTAAGAGTAAAATCATCCTTTGTAAATAGCAATGGCTTTGGTTTACTTGAGCCATAGTGTACTTTAAAAATAGATTACGCACTTTGTATACCCAGTGTGTTTGCCAGGCTGGGCCTGTGCCCTGCAGCGCTGATGTCTTAGAGCTCCCCTCGGCCTGCCTTGCCTCAGCCCCGCCATCCAGTTTCATCATCTGTGCACCATCCCACTGGACGGGCTTTCACACGAGACCCTTCATGGCTCAGAGCTGAACTTTTTCTGCTTAGATTCTTCTCTAAGAGTAACTGACATTGCATTCAAATTTTAAAAGTACTTAATAAGTGGGTTAAATTTTTATATATCTAATTTATATATATATATATATATAAATAAAATTTATATATATATTTTATCATATATATATATATATATATATATATATATATATATATATGAGGTTTTATATATATATTTAACCATATACAAACATTAGGGCGGAACAACTGAATGACAAGAATGACTGGTCACTATGACGCACACTGACCACCCTGATCACCTGATGGGGGCCTGCTGGCCAACGTCCCAATCCCACCCCCTGGCCAGCAGACATCCATTGCTCCAAGGGGAGCTGGGAAGGGGGGAGAGGTGGGCTGGCAGTGGACGTAGGTGGTACCAGGCCAAGGCAGGTGTGGGCGGAGGGCGGGGCCAGCTGCTGGCAGCCAGGAGAAGGAAGGCCCTGGCCCACCAACCTTCCAGTCCCTGAAGGCTTTTGAAAAACCTCTTTCTGGGGAGGCTTTCCTTTTCTCCCCACCGGCATGAAGTTCAAAGACACTAGCCTCGGAGCAGCCCAATCTCTCCCCGCACCCTTTCGGATGGAGTCTGGCACGCTCTGGGTGGAGCACGCGGAGCCACTACCCGCAGGTGGGAAACTGGCGGGGGTGGGGCGTGGACGCAGGGGCCTCCGAGCTGGACCACCCAGCCCCAGTGCATTCTCCCCCTGGAGGCATTCAGCTGCAGACCTCCAACCCCACTAACTGGATCAGTGGTGGGGTCAAAAGCAAGCCAGGAGGGTGAGGGAATAAGACTTAAGGCAAGTATCACGGGTGCAGTCCCTGTGACCTTCCCCTCCCAGGATAATGCTGTGCTCCCTAACCTCCAAGATGCTAAGAGAGAAGTGTGGATTTGCAAAGGAAGGTCCCTGAGGAGCTTCAGGTGGGGGAGAATGAGAGTGCTTACTCACTTCTGACACTCCCACCCTTGGCTTGAAGGCTGCATTCTCCTTCCCTAACACATGTTTCTTCAAGTACACAATGGGTTGTGTTTATACATGCGACAAATATGGGGAAAGCAAAGTTTTGTGCTTTAGAACAAAAGAGTCTCGAATCTTTGGGGTCTCTCTCTCTCTCTCTCTCTCTCACACACACACACACACACACACACACGCACTCACTCATGCACGCGCACAGGCACACACACACACACACACACTCCTTCCTTTGCTCTTCCCTGGCCTAGAGAATCTTCACAGAAAATTAACCCTAGCTCCTCAGAACCCACCCTTCCTGGAGCGACTCTGTTTTGTTTTTGTTGTTTGTTTGTTTGTTTTTTTTATCTCACAAGGTTTTTTTCTAACCTCTAAACTAGCAGTCAGATATCCCCCAAGAGGTCCTGGATTGCGAGAGGGTGCAGGCTGTACTGAGGGATCCAGCCCCTGTGCATAAATTTCATGCACCAGGCCTCTAGTTTATAAAACTAATTTATAAAATATTTAATTAGAATGTGTGATATTGACATTATGATCAAATCACCATGAATATTTTGAGAAACATAAGTTCATATGTCAACACTTTGAGATACTGATCATTTTATTCTGTTTAAAATATTTCTAATGGACACATTTTAATTTTCAAAAGCTTATAATACATTCAATTACATTTCTATCTGGGGGCTTAATGATTTTAGGTATTATGTTGTTTTGTGCACCCCTATATTATTGGGTTTTAAAAAAATATTTTTTATTGATTTCAGAGAAAAAGGGAGAGGGAGAGAGAGATAGAAACATCAATGATGAGAAAGAATCATGGATTGGCTGCCTCCTGCATGTTCCCTACTGGGGATCGAGCCCATAAACCGGGCATGTGCCCTGACTGGGAATTGAACCCTGACCTCCTTGTTCATAGGTCTGACACTCAACCACTGAACCATGCCGGCTGGACACACCTATATTATTAACAGAGATGGGATTTAGTATATAAAAACGTGTTCCTTAAGATATTCAGATTCTTTCTTATCATGGAAATGATGGGTGTTCAAAGACAATAAAATTAAATTAATGAGGAGGGAACTTGCATTAGAAAATGAACTTTTTGCCAAGACCATTTTGGCTCAGTGGATAGAGCATTGGCCTACGGATTGAAAGATCCCAGGTTCTATTCCAGTCAAGGCCATGTACCTTGGTTGCGGCACATCCCCAGTAGGGGGTGTGCAGGAGGCAGCTGATTGATATTTCTCTCTCAACAATGTTTCTAACTCTCTATCCCTCTCTCTTCCTCTGTAAAAAGTCAATAAAATATATATTTTTTAAAAAGAAAATGAACTTTTCTGTTTGTACTTTTCTGTCCATCGTCCTTCTGCTTCATAAACCCCTGGGGAGCCTGAATGTGGTATGTGTGGAGGGTTCTCCCGCCCCTCCCTCAGGCAGGGGTGTGAGTGGTGACCCCTGGGAGCAGCTCCGCCGCCTGGACTCCATTCACAGTGGTCCTGCAAGAAGGATTCACCCTGGCCAGACCTGTAAATTATTCAAGAAAAGCAGACTATCCATAAATCCATGTCAGAATATCCCCATTTTTAAATATATATTTTATTGATTTTCCACAGAGAGGAAGGGAGAAGGATAGAGAGCTAGAAATGTCGATGAGAGAGAAACATCGACCAGCTGCCTCCTGCACACCCCCCACTGGGGATGTGCCCGCAACCAAGGTACATGCCCTTGACCGGAATCGAACCTGGGACCTTTCTGTCCGCAGACCGACGCTCTACCACTGAGCCAAACCGGCTTCGGCAGAATATCCCTATTTTTAAATGTTAACTGAATTTTTTAAACATTATATAAGCCAAACCAAGCCCTTCCCATGAGGGCTTAGGCATTAGGGGTGTGCCCTCTGATACAAGCAGTGATCAGAATCTCAGTTTCAGGCTGAGTTCTGCTCCCCATAACTGAGCCCTTAAAATGGGACACAGCTGCAGGTCACCAGGATTGCAGGCAGGCCTTTCAGCCCTAAAGCTTAGACCAGCCGTGGGCAAACTATGTCCCACTGGCCGGATCCAGCCCGTTCAGCTGTTCTATCCGGCCCACAGAGCCGAAAGAGTGGAGGATTCTCTTGCTCTCCCCTCCGCTCCTTCACTAGCAGCCCAAGATGAGAGTGCCAGCATGGTCAGGTTGCTTTTGTTCCAGCCCTCCAAACCAGTTTAAGAACCCATTGTGGCCCTCGAGTCAAAAAGTTTGCCCACCCCTGGCTTAGACGATAGGTGTTCTCATTGAGGAGTGATCCATTTGTGAAGAACAGTAACACACATCACAAAAACATTTTACCTTAGGTTGAAAAACTTAAAGAAGAAAGCAGAATATAGCAAAGGATTAAACTTCAAGCAGTGGAGACAAGGAGAATTTTACCAGGGGATGAGGAGGGGGGAGTGAGCTTCCCTCAAGACCTGATGGGTACAAGGAAAAGAGGACCTGCCATGAGACAGATGCCCCTCTCTTTGAGAGAAGGCGTCACAAGCCAAATGCTATGTGTAATTTGTTATTCACATGTGGACTTACATAAGGGTGCTTAGATTACCAAGATGATTCAGAATCTGTGTGTGTTTCAACATATCTTCTTGACAACCTTATCATGTACCTGATAATAAGGCATCTCTTTAGGTATTGTTAGGTAATAGCCATTTGGTTGTCTGTGTCTATGAGTTTTGTTTTCTTTACTTACTAGTAATCCCTTCACATTTTCACAGTAAGGTGATTGCTAGAGGGGGTGGGGGAGGCAGAAGAGAGTAACGGGGGATACATGGTGACGGAAGGAGACTTGACTTGGGGTGGTGAGCACACAATACAATATACAGGTGATGCTTTATAGAATTGTACACCTCAAACCTGTAACATTTTATTAACCAATGTCACCCCAGCAAATTCAATTTAAAAAAAATAAGAAAGAAGAGCCTCCTGGTGGCTTGTTAGGTACACAATCTCCTTGCACCCTGTTTGCTTAAAATTGTAGCCATCCTATATAATAAAGAGGTGATATGCAAACTGACCCTCATGGTTCTGGCATCACAAGATGGCCACCCCCACATCATCACAAGCTGGCCGCCTCCACATTGTCACAAGATGGCCATCCTCCATGTCATCATAAGATGACTGCCCCCATGTTGTCACAAGATGGCTGGTGGGGGTGGGCAGTTGGGGGCCACCAGTCCTGCAGGGGGGGCAGTTGCGGGAGACTAGGTCTGCAGGATAGGGCAGTTGGGGGTGATCAGGCTGGCAGGGGAGCAGTTAGGTGTCAATCATGCTAACAAGGGAAAAGATAGGTGTCAATCAGGCCGGCAGGGGAGTGGTTAGGGGGCTATCAAGCAGCTAGGCAGGCAAGTGTTTAGAAAGCAGTCCTGGATTGTGAGAGGGATATCTGATTGCTGGTTTGGATCGGGTCTAAACCTGCAATCAGTCATCCCCAGAGGGGTCCCAGATTGGAGAGGATGCAGACTGGGCTATAGGACACCCCCCTTCCCAGTGCACCAATTTCATGCACGGGGCCCCTAATAAAGAATAAAGAAACAGAAATGCCCCATCCTTTTCCATGGGTTAAAATGAACTAAACTAAAAGAATTGTGTAGTCAACACTTGTAAATTATTGAATACTTATATTTCATTCAATTGATTTCTAGAATTGTGATCTAACTAAAAATTGTTCAAATTTATTTTATATATATATCTGAATTTGGTGAGTCTTTATTAGTGTCATGGTCTCAATTTTTTTAACTGATGACAAAAAGTGAATATAACGGTCATTGGGATAACATAATGCAACATAACATTATGTATTTTAATATAGAATATTAGGATATAAGTTCTATAGCTATTAAACACATTTTATGCATATTTATGATTGTAGAGAAATTAAATTGAATATTTTATAAAGTATGCTAAGATTATATGCACATTTATATGGATACATTTTTTTTATATAATTCATACAGTGGAAAGCAAGCCTGAAAACCTATAACAGATACAATATATTTGCGTTGTTTTAGCTAAAAAACAAACGAACAAATACTAACAGGCTGCTAGTTCAGTTGATTCTTTGTTCAGTACTGTCCAAGTGAATTCACGATAAAATAAGATTGCTCTTAACAATTCTAACTTGTCTAAGAAGATTGAACTGGGGAGATTACCTTTTCATCAACACACACACATTTTCTCTGTCGGCCATCCAGACACACACACAAAAACAAACTTGTAATGAGCGGGCACTTTATCAAGCGCATTCTCCATCCTTCATTAAACGACAGAAAATTGCTCTTTGCCGGGACTGTCAATGCGGGCTGCCCTCCCAGAGCCTATTTGTTTCACATGCGAGCACCAAATAGTGCAGGGATCTGCAGGTTTTAAGTGACAAATTGTGCCCGAGTTTGCGTTGCTCTTTGAGTTGTGTTTTGCTTGGGCTCATTTTGAATGTGTTGTGTATGATTTTTACCGAGAGGGGCCCTTGGGTGACACATGAGCACCTGCACCAGCCTCATCGCCCCGCAGCATCTGCTGCGCCTGGCCCTGAGGTCCTTGTCCTCTGGCGAAGGGCACTTAGAAGGCCCTTTACCCCCCCAAAAAAAATCTCAGGCAGCAGAGAGATGTGCAGCTGGTTCAGACCCAAAGCACAAAAATGGCCTGTGTG
The DNA here is from genome assembly GCA_963924515.1 of Vespertilio murinus. Lineage (NCBI taxonomy): Eukaryota > Metazoa > Chordata > Mammalia > Chiroptera > Vespertilionidae > Vespertilio > Vespertilio murinus. The sequence continues at coordinate 38,743,102 of OZ004709.1, read as the reverse complement.
TTCTCTCACGGTGTTGCTTCTGTTTTTCATGACATCTTATTGAATGTGTCACCTGTTCTCACTGCCCTTACCGGTAACGGGAATTTTTGTTTTCAAATGAGTTAAAAACTTAACCATTGGGCCCCCCTCCCAGAGAACAAGTCTTCTGGAATTTTTCAGACATGGAAGAACTTAGAAATAACGGGGGCAGTGGTGCTCTCGGGGCCACACAGGATGTGTTGGGTTGAATCAATGTAAAGTATTGAGCTTGGCTGGGCAGCATGGAGGATGTGATGCATGGGGCCGGGCGTGTTTGAGCACTCATTATTTATTCATACCGAAGATTAACCACACGATATCCTGGGTGAAATTCCATCACCGTGGTGAATGGATAGGTGCAACTTTAAGTTTATGGGGGGGTTTGCACGGAAGAGAAGCGATAGTTTCCCATGAATACACCGGAGCCACCGCCACTCTCTGAACGCCATACAAACAAATAGGGCCGGCCCCAGACCAGCCTGCAGCAGGCCAGGCCCTGTCATCGCCATTTACATAGCAGAGAATCATTAATTTCTAATTCGCCGATTACTCACTCTCTTTAGTATGCTATGTAGATGTCTGTTTGGGGCGGTGAAATAAATGTGCCTTCATTGTTGCTTTAGTGACCTGCCCTTTTGTGATATTTTTGATGCTTTTTGGACCTTAACGGACTACTTCCTACAAATGGCAAAGCTTAGGGCTCCTGCTTAGATATGATTTATGATGCTACATTAACCCTTCATTGACCTAGAAATGCCCTAATATTAAAACAGTTTGACACATAGAAAATCAAAAGCCTTTTTATTGAAAGTTCCATTGTCCGCATCATAAGTTTCCTGAATGCGATGCCACAGTCACGCCATCAATTTCCCGCGACTATTGAGCACTGTATTGAAAAGCTAATGGACAGAATCCTTTGTCATTTCTGTCCCAGTGGCCAGCAAATAGCTCAGAGAAAGTCCCTGCCTTAACATCACTGCAGGCACTTCTAAATGGCGCAGCCAGGACAGCGCGTTAGCGGTTCAGGAAGGGAGACTCACGGAGGCGACTCACAGAGGGCCTAGGTTTGCTCACATACCTGTAGCCTTTAGACCTCGGTCTTAATTTTTTCCCCCATGGAGTTCACTTAAAATAAATGCAAGAGGAAAAGACAACCTTAAACAGTATTTAGCTGCTTTGTGAACATAAACTGTTTTGATCCCACACAGGAATATTTGTAGTCACTTGAAGTGATTTTTTCTTTTGATGTTTAAATGTGTATATATATATATATATATATATATATATATATATATATATATCCATGTATTTCAATGACTCTGATACATTGATAGAAATCCCAAGTTTGGTTAGGACAGATTTTTGATGAATGTCTTAGTAACAGAATACGAGATTGTCTCCATCAAAAGATGGTTTTTCACAAGATGGTGGCATTTTAAATTACTCTTGTACGTCACACACGACGTCCATATGGACATCCGAATGTAGACAGATGACGATAGAGAGATGAGCAATTCCAACAGCAGCCTTACTCAGGGCTGCCCTATTGCTGCCCGCCTCCCGGGAGCTCCCGGAGATGGCACCAACATGAAACGGCGCTCCCCAGTGAATCATTTGTAGGCGCTGCATTGCAGAACTCAAGGGTAAGAATCTGAGTGGCCAAGACTTCCAAAGTCTGTGCCCTGATGGATGCATCACCAGCCGTCTCCTCGGCGTGTCCCCATGAGTCCCAACTCCTCACCCTCTCTGTCCCAGGGAAGCCAAGTTTGCCATTACGACAGTAATTGCTCTTCAAGTCCCATGTTTCTGAGTGTGTTTGCTTTTTAATCTTAAAGATGTCTTGGTCTCTGATGGGAGAGGAGGGTGGCAGGTCCCCCTGCTGTGTCTCCATAGGTCCCACGTGCACGGTTTGTCCTTCTCTGCTGCCACCACCATGGCTCCCTTTGTCAGGTTTCCACTTAACAATACAGAGCGCACTCCATGTCTTGCCAACATGAGAATGCCCCCTACCTCAGAGGAACTACTATCTCTGGGGATAGGGTGTAGGATTTCAAGGGGGGGGGGCGGTGGCGCTTAAATATACCTAAAACATTTTACATAATAATAATAATAAAACTAAAACTAAAGTTGATATGGAAAGTATATATTTGTTGATGGCTTCTGTCACCTAGTCCAGGGGTGGACAAACTTTTTGACTCGAGGGCCACAATGGGTTCTTAAACTGGACCGGAGGGCCGGAACAAAAGCAACCTGGCCATGCTGGCACTCTCATCTTGGGCTGCTGGTGAAGGAGTGGAGGGGAGAGCAAGAGAACCCTCCGCTCTTTCGGCTCTGTGGGCCAGATAGAACAGCTGAATGGGTCGGATCCGGCTGCGGGCCGTAGTTTGCCCACCGCTGATCCTAGTCTATTCCAGGATGAACCTTCCCATTCTTAAAACACTGAAATAGCAGTCACACCCCCAAGCCACCCTCCTGGCCACACTCTCAGGAGAGGCTAGTGCCCACCCAGCAAGGGCTTCGGTGCCAACGTGGACATTTAATTGACCCTATTTGGCAACTACCTAGTAACTATTTTTTATTATTGTCTTTGCTTTTCTGTTGTTCCACATTTTTTCCACAATAATACAAATAAACTTAAATTTGAAAAGGGAAGTCTTAAATTTTTTCAGACATCTTTCAAATACGGCACAGCCCCCGGTGCAGGCATGGTAACCGTGAGGGTCCTCACACCTGTCTCACACAGGGTCACTGCGTTTCCTGTCACCTCCTGCAAGGGGCCCTGCTCATGCCACTGGTGCCCACACAGCCCGACCACATCGGCATGACCTCTCTGTGGTGTATTTCTGGATCTGTTATTCAGCTCTGCCCAGCCTAGGGACAGGTCTTCATGAATCTTACCCCAGGCTAGAGCTGGGGCCAGATGGCTCCTGGCAGTGAGGAGAGCTAGGGCATCAGTGATGGGCACCAACCTTCCTGGGTCACTCAAGTCAGAGCCACTGGCCTCTGTGTGGCTGGGAGGAAGCCTTCCACCTGCCTGCCAGGGACTGTGCGGCAGCAGAGTGAGAGGCCATCACAAAGTGCGTTTCTGCAATCCAGGAGTGGTGGAAGGTGGGTGGGCTCTGCTGAGTGAGAATGAAGGACAGATGGGCTGTCCCCACAGTCAGGCACCCACTTGAAATACATCAACTACACCAAAGAGAGTAATGGGTTCACAGAGCACTGAATAAACACCTGACAAAAAATACCCGGCCCATAGGTCAACACCCAAAAGGTGCCACAGCCCCCCCAGATGAGGAGACTGGGTGAGATGAAAAGTCCATGTAGACCTGCTCCATGAAGATCTAGGGCCACAACTGTGACGCCTGGTTGTGTCCCAGGCACACAGCACCCTCCAGCTTGGACACAGGGCGAGCTGCTGGCTCCCAGGACTCTGGTACAATATGCAAATGGAGGGTGAAAGAGCACTTTATGACCTCAGGCATGAAATTTAAAATTGGATCCTGTCAAATCATAGGAGCTCAAGTGTAATTCTTTTTGTGCAGATGACAGCGGCTAATTAGCAATACTGGAGAGAGGTGCCCTTCACCTCTGAGGTCACGGGCCAGTGTACTAGCCCTTGTTTATGAGCTTAACACAAAGGGTCATTACGGTCATTTCACCCCACCCTGAGCTCTGCTTTCTTTGGGGGGGTGGAGGGAGGGAGTCTCAGTTTGATTCCAGGAGGGTAAATAAAGCTTTGTGAATAAATGTTTATGAATTGTCTCTCATTATAATACAGCTCCTGCAACCTTTGCATGAATGTTTACATGCCTTTGAAGGTATTTGCATGAGAAGATGAGCGGGTTGGTATTCCACAAAATCCTACAGACCATCCTTCTCTTGTCTCCTGTTGGAAAGAGAGACGGACAGAACAGGATCCAACAGTCTTAATTTCCCAGTTAGGGTGTCTCTTCAAAAAATTAGAGACTACAAGTATAATGGCTTCTCTACATATCATCTGGCTAAACTTATTTTTTTTCCTGTACTGTACTAAACTGCCTGGGCTATTTTATAAAGGCTCAGGATTTCACTAAGCTCCTGCAATATTGAAAGAATCTATATTCTGAGAATTTGAAAACATGTCAGCCCACCTAAATTACATATTGATCAGGTTTAATTGCATGCCAGCCATCAGTATTAGGTTTGAAAATTCATAAAAGAGAAATAATGTACTCTTTGTGGATGATTACTTCTGGGCATTTAAATGAATTCCATCACTTAACCTGGGCTGCGACAGGTTATTGAGCCTCACCAGCCAGCCGGTCAGAGACCGATGCAGCCGAGCGGCTGTTTTCCAACCATCAGAGAACAGCAGAGCGCAAACAATATAAATTTACATAGATTTTCTTTTAAGGGGAATAGCAAAGTAAAACATTAAAAGTAAACATTCATTTTTCAATGGCTTCCTGAATCACCGGGCTCATTGTCTCCCTATAGACGCATCCATTTTTAATTCTTTTTGGATCTCAGGCACCTTTTTTATTTCAAGCAGTAATTCACACCTTAATTAATATACAGTCATCAAAGAGATAAGCCAAGATAAATGGTTCACAGCTTGGTTTTCTTTGTTAAGGTTAATTTTTTATGCAAGTGCATAAAAGGATTCTAATGCTGATTCTTCAGTGGACAAACCATTTAATTTTCATTTAAAAAAATGCAACAGACAAAAAAAAAGATCTCCAGTTTTATATTGTCCGTGGTCAATGCTCTTTGAGAGCTATCTTCTCCTGAAGGTCACATTGGCTAAGAAAATTAGTTCATCATTAGTCCTCAGGATGTTCTTACATTTAGAAATTATGTTTGTTGGTATCGGTTGTGTTTTGAGAAATTGTGCTTATGTATGTTTTTCTTTACAGATTATCAATACAAAGTAAAAAGAACCAGTTAAAATCATTGGGCTTACTTGGATAATAGTTTTAGAGCTACATTTTATTTAGACACTTTGAGGTAATAAATATCTGTGAGTATAATTAACTGTCTTTATCTAGGGCTGGTCCTGGAGACGCTGTTTTAGCACCTTCCACATTGTCTTCTTTTAATGTGATGTCCGGTTTTTCCTTGAGAATTATTTGGGTGTGCAAGGTATGTAACAGGACCTGTTTTAAATGGTGGGTTATTGTATGTAGACACCTAGCAGAAGCATCACTTAGTCTCTTGGCACAAACAAAGCACAGTGTTTCATTCTTTACGAAGCAAAGGTAATGCTGGGCAGATGAACTCTCCTGACATGTATGACTTCACTGTTTATTTGATGAAATTACAGTTGTGGAGGCCAGAAAACAACAGTCCCAGGGGCCAAGGGCACAGTTATATCTTGAGTCTTCTCTTAGCTCACAATTGCATCAGGACCCTCCAGGAGAATCAGCTGTCAAATCTAAGAAAACACGACCTTAAATATCAGTGTCTCCAGGCCTTGGTCAATGCAGACACAAGTTCTCTCAGCCCACACATTCACCTGATGTTTCCAGAACTTTATGCATGTGGTAGTAGATATGGGTGTTCATTGTTGTTCCATTATATTTTTAGGAAAAAATGAGGGGAGGAGGGGAAAGAGTACCATAGTTGATGGTCTCAGTAGGAGACCAGCTTCCCCATACATTCCACACATGGAGGTCAATTGACCATGAGATTGGGTAAACCAAATTTATTGAAATTTTATCAACATTTTATAAAAGGACAATGGTCTTACTTTGTAGCTTTAGTATTTATTATCTAATTAGTTGTGTTATAGTAGGACAAATCTACCTACACCATGCACTGAACACATATTTTTTTCCTAAGATTCTATGAAAATTAGGAGAGAGCTTATATCCAGGGAAAACTTTAAACTTTCTTTCAGTAAAAACTTAATATCCTTCCCTGATGGATTGTCATTGTGAGTCAAGGGGAAATTGATTTTACTTTTGGCTATCCAAGAGCAAAGCACTGAATAAAGTGTTCATAGAAATAAATTGTTAGAGAAGGTAACCAGTTGTAGAGTGAATGAGGAATGAGGGTTGGAGAGAGAGTACATGTCTTAATAAAGACAAAGAAGTTAGAACTTGAAATACATAAAATAAAACTTTCAGTAACAGGTTAAGGGATTTAGTTTTTTCCTTAAACTGTTCATAACCCTGGTAAAGTGAGTTAATATAAATTAAAAGCAAATGGCATTCTATTGTTCATTGCATTGAATGTGATTTGAAATACAGTATGTGTTTATACAGCTAAAGCAATGTCAGGAAGCCACCTAGAATGTTGTAATAGAAGTGCTGATGATGGTGATGGTGATGGTGATGGTGGTGATGCTGGTGATAGAAATGGTGATGGTGATATTGACGATGGTGATAGTTGTGATGATGATGATAGTGGTGGTAACATTGGCAGTAGAGATGATGATGGTGATTATGGTGGAAGTGATTATTCTGAATGGATTCTCAAGAGGGAAGAATGTGAAGAAGCATACAGAAATGATGTAGAGAGCCTTATAGAGGAAGTTCTCTGTAGAGATGAGACAACAAAATCTACTGGCATTAAAATGCCTTGCAGGCCTGGTCCCTCCCAACTGTCCTCCCCTGCTGGCCATCTTGTGGAGACCATTTTGTGTCCACCTGGGAGCAGTCATCTTGTGTGTTGGAGTGATGGTCAATTTGCATATTACTCTTTTATTAGATAGGATAGAGGCCTGATAAATGGGTGGGGACTGGCTGGTTTGCCCTGAAGGGTGTCTTGGATCAGGGTGAGGGTTCCCTTGAGGCATGGGGTGGCCTGGATGAGGGGCCTGTGGTGGTTTGTAGGCCAGCCACACCCCCGGGAGACCCAGGGACAGGCCCTGGTATCTTGTATTTATTTATCTTCTATAATTGAAACTTTGTAGTCTTGAGTGGAGACCTTGGCCGCCAGGGCAGGCAAAAAGCTTGGCTTCCTCTATTGCCCAGAAAACCCAAGCCTCCAGCTCTCTCCGTGGCCACATACATCTTGATTGGTTTAAATTGCATACTCACTCCTGTTTGGCTGTTGGGCTTGGCTTGTGGAGGTTCAGTCAATTTGCATATTACTCTTTTATTAGATAGGATATATATACACACACATATATACACACACAATCTGAGTTGCCAGATTATTGTGATCTCTGAACACATAATAATCTGGCCACTCAGTGTATATCCTATATAATAATAGGTTAATATGCAATCAATATCATGTGATGAAATAATACTGGAGCCATTAGAAAGACATGTCAGGCAATTTATTATAAAATTCAATTTTGCTCAGTTTCTCTTACACATTAAAATTTTTTAAACTCTAAAATATCAAAAAACAATGTTTTTATGCAATTTGTGCAATTATTTAAAGATATTTCTAATAATGTGACATTTAGACTAAACTTATTTAAATATATTATACACATTTTTATATATCACTGTCTTATGTGTAAGTGAGGGAAGCTCAAGTCAATCCAGTTTTACTAGAATGTGCATTTTATTAGCTCTGAAACCACGCTACTGAACAATGAGAAGTTGAACATAGATGGTTAGATGCAGAGAACATGATTAAGTTTGGATATGATTTGAGTGTTGAGGATCACTTATTGGAGCAAACTAGGAAATCAATGTGAGAAACATCAAGCACTCCAGAGGGTGTAAAGTTTGGATGGAGAAGTGGGTGCTTCAGTGAATCTTTCAAATTTTCTGTAGGAATGAGATATCCGAGAACCCAGCACTACAAAGCCAGCAGGAAAGAGTCTAATGCAGGATGACATGGTACTGATTCCTCTTTCTGGAGAAAGACAAAGAACTCACTATGGCTAAGTGGTCTTGTTATACCCAAGCACAGGAGGTAGAATGGATTTGAATGCATTTGCATGTGAATTAAACTTTATTCTCACCATTGAAATGACTCTAACCTTCTCTAGTGATGGTGCTGGTAACTGGGGACATCTGTTTAATGGCATCTACTCAGCCTCAACACACCTCCTGGGCTTGTGAGTGGGTGAAATAGGCCCTAGAATTAACAGAATGCTGACAGGTGAGGCACCTGCATGCTCTGTGCATTCTTGCTTGGGATTCACCAAGACAAGATTCAGTCTTTGGGAACTTCTTCTAATTCATGAGTAAAAATGCTCTGGAAACCCCCCCACCCAACCCTCCAAAAAAAAATCTACAGACCTTCTGGAAAACACAGCATTTGCTTCAAGGAAATGGAACTATAATTACTGAGACCAAACTATTTCCTGAGATTTGTTTTGAGGAGCAGTGGTGACCAGAAAAAAAGGTGAGGATGAGGTGAAGGTGAGGTGTGATGGAGAACAGGAAGGCATGGAAAGTGACAGGGAGAGGTAGGTCAGCCCCTCTGTTTCCTCAGGGCACAGGCACAGGTGTGGGCCTCACATGCAAATTCTGTGTCAGGTTGTGCGGGGACCTGCTCCTCTGTGTCCAGTCTACAAACAGGTCTCATGCCTGGGAAGTTCAGAGAAACATCTGCTCTCATAATAATTGTTGAAATAAACGAAGAAAGCCAACTGGGGGTTTCTGAAGTTCACCATAAATCCCAGCCCACGTCTCCATTCCTAGGTATTCGAAGATGCCATTCCATGCTGGTAAACAGGACTTGCTTGTGCTCTTGTACTATTCTACCCCACTCTGCTGCAAATATGTTTTCTGTTTAAGGTTTATATCGTATGGTAAAATTCAAATAGTGTGTTGAGTAGTCAGGTAGCCATCAATAAGGATGAAATTGTCTTATAACCTCAGATAGGAGCATAACTACTAACACCTTATTCATGTTCCTGTAACACTCTCAGTCTGCTGGCCTTCCTAGATGTACAAAGCTCAGCAATAGGTGTGGTTCCTGCCACCCGTCAAGGCATTCATGGAGTGCAGCCAGGGTTTGCATTTGCATATTACAGGTGAAAGTGTACCTGTCCACATTCAATTTGACATCCTGTGACACTGAGACAGGGAATCACATTGTTCTTTGAACTTCCTCCACTAGGAGATAGTAACTGGATGTTGACCAAATTCAGGTGCCTGGTGGAGGGTATTGATTTCTATTCGTTTTGCTTCTTAGCATCTAGGACATTATTGTCACACAGAGGAAAACCTAAAATTTACTACGGTCATAAAGTTTTACTAAACCAGCCATGGGGGCGGGTGGCAAAGGAGAGCTAATGCGCTGATGATTTTTGTATTTAGGGCTTGTCCTGGGTCTTGCATGCTCGGTGATAAATACAAGGTCATTAGGAAATTTCTGAGTTTCCCTGAAACCTTTGTTAGTCTTAGGAAGATCTTTTCAAATTTTCTTTGAAGTGCTCTTTAGGCATCAAGTGCTTTTAATACCACACAATCACCTTTCCTCTGTTCTTTAATATTATCAAATAAGTTTTTTGCTTGAGAACTAAAGCAGAAGACAATAAAATTTTAAAAAAACAAAACAGTTCACAGTTATGGTCCTGGACAAAGGCTCCTGTGACCCTAACGCATACTTTCAGATGGATTCCAGAGGAGAGCGGGTAAGGAAAATGTAGAATGTAATCTGGAAAGAGAGACTTTTATGCGGCTCCCGAATTCAAGGACAATTTTAAATAAACTTCCCCAAACATATGCTCCAAATCTGGCAGAAATCCCTCAGGGTTTTCGAGTGGCACAGTGACAGGCAGCCTTCCACAGAACACACGCTTCATGGTAACACGGACAATGACAGCGACACATCCTCCATTTCTATTCTGCGCCTCCGAAAACAAAGGACACGAGCCCACACACTCAGAGCCTTCCCTTTCCTTAGTGTGGGAAGGATCCTGGTACAGTGGGAGTCTTGTTCTGTGCACACACATGTGGCCCATCCCTTTTATTTGGACGGGGCCCATTTTTCAGGTATATTTAAAATGACTTTAAAAAAATAGACAAAGAATTGCCAAGACCGGTTTGGCTCAGTGGATAGAGTGTCGGCCTACAAACTCAAGGGTCTCAGGTTTGATTCCGGTCAAGGGCATGTACCGTGGTTGCGGGCATGTCCCCGGTGGGGAGTGTGCAGGAGGCAGCTGGTCAATGTTTCTCTCTCATCGATGTTTCTGACTCTCTGTCCTTCTCTCTTCCTCTCTGTGAAAAATCAATAAAAAATATATTTTTAAAAAATTAGACAAAGAAGAAAACCTTGATGGTAAAATTCATGAATAAATATTTCATAAATGAAAACTTTCAGTCGGTATTAAGTGCAACTTCTTTTTTGTAGTTGCCACAACCTCGTGTGGCAGTGAGAGGAAATAGGAATAGTGATAAGAAGAAGAGAGGAAGAAAGGTTATTTGATGTTTTCTGTGTGTCGGCCATGTGAGTAATATAGAACACAATCCTGCCATCTCCTGCTTCCTCATTAATTAGGTCTGAGTCGGTGACATCAGGAGCCTCAGGGAGTGAGTCAGGAGGATCCTGTCCCGCCGGCATCTGGCACCTCCCAGGCCTCCAGGGGCATCGGGGTTGAATGAATGCTGGTGGGTTGCTGGGCCTGTGTGCTGCCACCAGAAACAGCCACCAAGGCCCCCATGGTGGCTGAAAACTTGGGCAAAATTACAAGGCCACCACCACCCAGCTTGTGTCTCCCTCTGTCCACGAAGGCCTCACAGGGCCTGGAAAACCTCAGCACCACCTCCAAGGAAGACTGCCCTGGGTTTCGGGAAAGTTCCTTCCTTTAAAGTCAGCATGTGGCCCAACTTCCTGTCCCTCTGGGTGTCAGAGTGCATGCTGCTCTGTGAGGGGCAGGGGACCCTCCCACGGGTGCAGCCTCATGTGTTCTCTTGCTGGAGAGAAAACATCTCACCTTTGAGGCCTGCCTGAGAATGGGGGGTTGGGGGGTGGTAGTTGGCACTTATTTTGAAAAATGGTTCTGTTTCACCCACCAGTGGAATATTGAAGTAATCGAATTTCGTGGCCCTTAGTTCAGCTCTCACTTTAATTACTTGTTTGTCTTTTATTGGGAAAGAAAATATGGCTGTCAGGTTTATGGGGGCAAAAAGGCTGACCCTGGTTTATCTGTCCTTGCGTGCGCCTCCGCGTAATGATGACAAAATGGGATGTTAACTAATGATTAGTAGAAATGGTTGCAGTTAATTAGTTGGTTCTCTGTTTATCGTTCCATTTGCACATTTTGGGAGTAATCATTATTAATTAGGACCATCCCGCCGAAAGGGTCGAGGTGGAACCCTACAGCCAAGTTAATCAGGCAGCAATGAGAGCTCCATTATCTTGTCAGATCATGTGGGCCTGTGATCTATTCGCATTATCTAAAAGCTGCATTAGGATCAGAAGGAGAATAAAAGGAAGAACCGTGTGACAGAGTTTTGCTTGGATCAGTGGTTTCACAGGGGACTTCTCTCCTAGCCCAGCAAACTTACCAGGACCCACGACCTACCTTGGAATGGGGACTCTGCCTCTAGGGCATCCTCGTGCTGTGGGTCAAAGTGCAGGGTCAGGTGTTTGGACCCCACCCTGTCGTCTCCCCAAGCGGTGACACTTTAGCATTTCTCCACAAGGGTTTCAGGTTGGATTCTCAACTGCAAGGTTCTTGGGATGAGGCTTGGAGAGATTTTTACTTCAGTTTGAGATCACTTGTGATGTATTTCAGGTTTTCCTGAGTTCCGAGTAGCAATCCCAAAAATACCCAGTGATGAAGTTGAAAACTAGCCCAGCATTGGGACCTCTCTCAGCTGACAGGGGAGTTTGGAAAGGGAATATCACTAATCCTTTCCCCCACTTCCTCCCATTTGACCAATCAGAACTGTTCTGTTGTAATAGTCCCTTTTGGGGGAGTGCTGAATTCTGTGAGCTTTGCTTTAGTTCTTAATAAATACAGCACTACATGCAAAAGGAGTGAGATGCAGGAGAGTCAGCCATATTCATCTAAAAGAAACGGGCTTGCTCAGTCACAGACATCTTCCAGAACTTTCTTCATTTAATCTGGTCTTTCTGAGTCTCAAATTGCATGCTTCTCCCTTGGGGATTGGGACATCGCTGGGTTTCTGGGTGGGTTACTGAGCCAAAGTTGACTGGTGTGAGCTCATCTGGGGTGGGGGGGGGGGAGGTGTCCTCTCAGGGTCACAGACTTTTGAAAATCATCCAAGTACTCACTGTCCTTAGATGACCTGTGATTACCTGTGGCCCATCCACCTGCCCCGACCTTCAGAGGAGCAGAGGCCATGGACAGGATAGTGAATGCTGCTGACTGATAGGCAGTGGCAGGAGACTGCATCCACTGAGGAACCAGACCTGGGAACCTCCAAGTCCTTGAGGGAAGCAGGTGAAACCCATCTGCTCCTTTAAAACTCCTGAGGTGTTTACCTCCCTTCTGATGCAGGCAGAGGTCACAGGCAGCCTTCTCAAGGACAGCCAAGAGGATCCATTGATATCACAAGATTCCACATCGACTTTGACTTAAAGTATTACAGTTTGTGAATTCTTGGGGATCTTCATGTAGAATTTGAAAATGGCAATAAAATTATGCAGACTGCATTTCTAGTCATTCAAAGTGACTCTAGGCATAAAATCCATCCAGTGACCTGTGGGTATGCAGATGTCCACTTGCCTGTAGAACTCAGTCATTGAATGTGCCGGTCCTGCCCCATCCACTTGTGCACAGGTGCTCTCTGCTGGGAAGTGGGACGATGGCAGCATACATGCCAGTCATGTGATTCCAGAGAGTGATGAAGTTTAAGCTGGAGGGAAGCAAGCTGAGGAGAACCTCAGAGTGGGAAGGGTTTTATTTTGACCAGAAGGATGTCCATTGAAGACATGATATCTGAGGACAGACTTCAAGAATGGCCTGAAAAACATGGGTTTTCAGAAAAAAAGCATCTCAACAGAGGGCATAGAATGTTTTCTGTGTTGGAAGCAGTGGTTGAGGAGAAGGGGGAGAGAAGGAGAGGGTTAGCAAAAGTCATAAGTGATCTGTGGTTGAGTTTCCTGTAAGAAACTATGAGAGAGTTGTGGGTTTGTGTGTGTGTGTGTGTGTGTGTGTGTGTGTGTGTGTTGTTGTTCTGAAAGCCATGTGAAAACTGTATATCAGCTCATTCAGATAAGAGGTACTTGACCCACGTTAGTGAGGATGGGCGCAGAGGGCAGAGAATGAGTCATAAATAATTAGGAAGACAAACTTTTAGGAACTGGCAGTTGGCTGGGTTTTCAGTGTGAGGAAGACAGAAGCTCAGAGATGACCCCTTGGTTTGTAGCACAGGTGCTGAGTGTGAGTCATGCCAACCACTGAGCTAGATCAGAACAGGAGAGAGAAAGAGTCCTAACCTTCCTTGAATCAGGGGTCAGGGTTAGCTATGCCTTTCCAAGTGGGTCTTTTGCTCCCACTGATGAAGCCAGTAGGACTAGAAGCATTAACTGGATTGGATGTGTGTGTGTGTGTGTCAACATTGCCCTGTGCAAACTTCCTATATATAATGTGAGATGTGGTTAAAAACAGTTTACTGATGGTGGCTCAGGGCTGAGGGAGAGGAATTGATTCAAAGCAGTTGGACTTTCTAGGTGTTGAAATGTTCTCCTCATACTGATTTCATCGGTGATTACATTGCCAAACATTAAATGCAATATTAATGTGTGTCTTTTATTATATGCTGACTATAATTCAATGAAAATAGCTGTTATTAAATGAAATGAAATAAGTTATTGATTGTGACTATTTCCACTTCAAAAAGATCTTATATTCATGCATCAGTATAAATCACATACACTCGTTGTTTCCAGGTGGATGATAGCAGACCATTCTCCATCTGTCCCCACTCCTGCCCTTATCTCAGGGGAAGACACTGACCTATATTCTATATATTCATAAACAAATACAGGTCCACCACGGCAGTATTACTCAATGGGTAGGGTCATTGTCTAGTGAACTAAAAGGTTGAGAGTTTGATTCCCAGTCAGGGCACATACCACATACTGAGGTTGTGCATTTGATCCCCAGCCCTGCTCAGGGCATGTGCTCAAGGCAACCAATCAATGCTTCTCTCTCTCTCCACGTTCTCTTTCTTCTCTCCTCTCAAAAAATCAATGGAAATGTACTGGGGTGAGGATACATAAAATAAAAATAAAAAAGGTCTGTCACAGAAATGAGGAAGGAGATGGAGGTTATCCTCTGTTGGAAACAGGACTAGGGTTAGGATGCTAATTCAAGACATGACTGAGGTAGGATGCAGATATAGGGGATTTTTTTCTGTGAAAGTAGACGGGATGTCCTGCTGACAAAGTTAGACATCTCTCTTCTGAATGTGGCATTTTTGGGGGTCATGTGATGAAGGATAAACAAAGATAGGAACATTTAAACATAGGTGGAGAAGACTGGTCAGACAAGGAGAAAAGCTCAGATCAAATAGCCTGGAACCCAAAGCAGTCCATAAGAGAGACATGCTGAGCTTGCCCAGTGCACAAAATTTGTGCACTTGGGTGGGGGAGAGGGGGTT
>OZ004709.1:38651113-38723613 GCA_963924515.1 Vespertilio murinus | reverse complement strand
TGCTGAAAAAAGAGCAGCACGAGAGGAGTCTGCTGTCTCTGGCCCAAGGGCCTGGAAAGAAAGAAGCAGCTCAGCAGGACAGCAGTGCTACTTTCCCCAATAACTACTCTCCTCCAGCAAAACACAAAACCCTGGATTTCACTGTCACTATAATGAGCACCTTTCACCTCTCCCTGGTCTGGTGTCAGTGGGACCCGGGGTGTCTCACCACTGCCCAGGTGATGCATACACCTCTCCTCCTGTCACAGAAGCATATTAGAAGCAGGAACCCTCACTCCACCCAGCAATAAGGATGTGCTCTTAAAAACATCTGTCTAAATAGACGCTCAACTATGATCCAAAATCTCTTAACATAATACCCGTTATGCCCAGAAGAACCAAAGGACATTTGGGAACAAAATATACCAACAAATAAATAAATAAACAAATAAATACATAAGTAAATATTCATTGGATAAACTCAACAAGAGACAAGAAATAATAGAAGAAAGAATCAGTGAAATGGAAAGTAGGCAAAGAGAACTTACCCAATATGAAAGACACAGAGAGAAAATACACCGGGGAAAGAAATGAGTGGTGTCTCAGAGATCTGTGGGTCAATAAATGGAGTCCCAGAGGGGAGGACACAGGGAGGGGCTGAAAATGCATTTGAAGAAATAATGGCTGAAAACTTCCCAAAGTGGGAAAAAGACACAGACCTACAGATTCATGATGATGAACAACACACAAACAGGAAAACTCAAAGAGACAAGGGCCAACCTATATTGGACACTCAAACCCCGGGACATTAAGAGGGAAAAGCCTCTGTGCTGATCCCTTGGGCCACCTTCCTCGCACCGCCAAGCCCAGGTGAAACAACAAAGCAGAGGTGGCAGTCAGTCAGAAAAGGGGTCTCCCAAAGCTTCATCTCTGAACAAGGTCCTCAGTCTCCAGGATTCAGTAAGTCCACGTATGTAAAGAAGCTAACCTGACGTGCTGTAAGCACTGAAAAAAAATCAGTTGTTTTTGAAAGGATACACTTTTGCTCATATATTAGACGGCGGGATACTTTTTTGCACAACAGTTCACAGAAGTGAAGGCTGCTCAACACTCCCATGGGACTTCTCACCCTCACCTAAGAGTATTTATTGAGTCCCAGGAGACCCAATTCAACAACAACACCAGAAAGTTAGAAGACTTTCTAGGGATTAGGTAATTGTGTTAAAAAGAAAGCTCTACTCCGAAGAGCAATACTCTTGCATTTTACAGTGTTAATGATTAGGAATGTATCACAACATTAATAAAGCATGTAAAAAGTGATATCACTGATGTCTTTCCTTTGTATTCCATGACTATTTCTGTGCCTGCTTTTTAAAATAAACATATTTATTTACCAAATTTATGCTTTACACATTTGAAAGTAGTACAAATGAGTGAACACAAATTTGGAGTTTTCTAAGCAGCGTCCTAGTGAAGAGGGTATTGTACCTTTAACTTAGTAGAATGTGCTGACCAACCCTGATAAACTAGCCAGGGACCCATGTCTGAAGCCAGAATTTCCTTAAGTCAGACAACATTCCTCATGGTTTCAGGATCTGTGAGGGTCTAAAGGAAAACAATAGGATCCTCAAAAACAAACACTAAGATACAATATTGAGAATAAATACAGATGATAGATAAGGCTTTTTTGCGAGCATGGATTTAGAAATGCTTATCGATATTTGAGATAGTATGGTCAGAGAGGAGCTTAGCAAAGTTTTGTTTTCTTTTTAATCTTTCCAGTTGTATTTCCTTAGAAAATTTTAGGATTCTACATGCTGTGAGCATTTCTTCTATGCTTCCTCAGATGAAAGCTGTATTTTTAAATCACTCAAAAGATACTGGCCTCTTCAACACAACTTTCAGAGATTTCATGGTTTAAAATTAAGAATATTTTGTATATATATTTAACTTAAAAGCTAAAAGATATTACCAATCTTGAAAGAAAAGCAAAATTTTATGATTTCTATAGGCACAGCCACTCTTCTTGGGTTTATTAGAACTCTTCATTTTCTTAAATATGTAATAAGATCAGAGGCCCAATGCATGAAAATTCATACATTCGGGGAAGGAGTGTCCCTCAGCCCAGCTTCCCCCTATCACAGTCAGGGAGCCCTCAGGGCAGAAGGCAACCCAGCTATCAGGGGAATGCTACACCCATATCACACCTCTGCTGCTGCCACTGCTGGCAGTGCAAGCCTCAGGCAGCCCTGGTTACCTGAGCCTCGGGTAGCCCTGGATGGCTATGCAGCCACCATTTGAGGCTTGTCTGAGCCTTGGGATGGCCCTAGGCAGCTGGGGGCTGAAGGGACTGAGGGACTCTGAAGGAAGGCATGAGCCCTGGCAGGGCTGAGGGGACTGGGCGCCTCCATCTTGTGGCTGTGGGCGCCACCATATTTGAGGGCTGGAAAGTCAATTAGCATATTCCCTTCTTATTGGCTGTAGGTGTCATCATATTTGAGGGTGTGACAGTCAATTAGCATATTCCCTCTTTATTGGCTGTGGATGCTGCCATCTTTGCAATGGCATGAGGGTCAATTAGCATATTTCCTCTTTATTATATGGTAGATTTATTAAACATTGAAAATCTCAAATGTTGCCTTGCTTTGAACTGGATATTATGAGCTCCAGTATCCTTTTTCTTTATGTCAAATATATTTATGTGTATGTGTGTGGAAAAACACACATTTGTGGTGTACATACATTTGCATGATAACATTTGTATTGGTTCTAGGATTTTCATTATATAAATTATTTCATGAAAACATAGACTGTGCATTATAGGACAATTTATCTTTTATAAAAAAAATGAACATGTCATGTTAGCTATATTTCTAAATCTATTAATGAAACAGAAATTCTATGGTTGTGTTCAGTTTTCAAGGACATGAACAAAATCCACTTCCTCCAAGAGACAGTATAACAGAGACTTGAGTCTTTCCTTCCAACTTAAATATCATGAACTTCTAGACAAGTAGAGGAAAGCATCTCAGCCACACCATGTTGAAATGTATGTGAAACTATAAAAAACAGAATCTATATTCATGAAACACTTAACTGAAAGCATCCTCTGTGCCAGGAGTCTTGCTGAGTCCCGAGAAAATGATGATAAACAAACATACATGCACACTGGCCTGAAGAACCTTGTGGTGTGTTTAGGAGGTGGGCAATCTTATTATTAATTAAAACAAGGAAAGAGTAAAGATGTGGTTCCAAGATATGGAGGAAGCTCAGGAAAAAAGTGACCAGCTGAGTTTAGTGTGTCAGGGGTTGCTTCATGTTGAAAGGTGAAGGTGGGATGGGTGGACACCTGACCTAGGGAGGGCTTTGCAGGAAGAAAGAATGAGAAGGCACGGAGCACCCTCCCTGTCCTGTGCCCCTTTCTCAGTGTCCTCTAAATCTAAAAACAAAGAAGGACCATGGGGTGAGATCAGAAGACAGCAGGACCCAGGTTGGTATGGGGCTCTCTGCTGAGCTTTGCAGCCAGGAAGACACAGTGTGAAACCTTCCATAATGGCTAACTGTCCCAGACTCAATATCTGCACTTCATAAAGGGACTTCTCTCAGATAACAATCCTTCACTTTCCTTAATTACTGTGACTACTAGTGATCTGCTAGGAACTTGGAGCCTTATTCTTCAGTTAGTGAAAACCCAAAGAGTATGTGTCATGAAGTGGCATGCACAACTCATGTGTATAGAGGTGCACAACATCTTAGTTGTGGGGGAGAGGTTGGGTACCAGCAGGAGCAAGAATCACCCACACACCATCACTCTGCAGTTGGGATTTGTTAGAATTTATGAATCTGAAATTTCTTTGGATGCCTATAGTGTGCCAGGATCTATGCTAAGCATTTCACATGAATTATATCTGACATTTCCCAGAGGATCCACCCACCAAACTAATTTCTGCAACATTGTAATAACCGGATATGTCCCATCAAAGATGAGAAGCAAGTTTGTAAATCTATAATTTACTAATTAAAGTTAGAACACAATTTTGGAAAAATAATAAAAGACTAACAATGTGCACATAAATGTATATTTTTGTCTACACTTATGAAAGAATATAGCCTTTTAATGGATTTATTGAAATAGCATTGCCATGTGAATATTGTATATATTGAAGGTGTACAATGTGGTGTTTTGACAAACATACACATTGTGATATGATCACTGCTATCAAGCTAATTAACATCCATCATCTCCCATTGTGTGTGTAGGACAAATACAGAATTAGAAATTAAAATAATAAAAGAGTTATTTATGTATTGGTGGACTTATTACTCTGGTCTAGATCCCATTTTTAAAAATATCGGTACTCTCTTCTCTGTGCCTCTCACTCACACATACACAGAGAAACACAAACCATCTTGGCTATACCCATTGGGCATATCTTTGCAAACTTAATCCTAACGATACTAATCTATTTACCTGAGAGTGGGAAAAAGAATAAGTGTTACAACAGATTAGAATTTCTGCTTTCTCAATATGTTTAACTGGGAACCAAATTAGTGAAAATCGGTTGGAGCCAATTCAGTATCTCAAAGGGTTATGCAAGTCTTTTTATAAAATAGGGCACTGAGATGTCATGTGGAACAAACACAAGAGAGGAAACTCTGGAGTATAAGAAAGTATAGTTATTATGATCCCTTTTATTTAGACTAAAGGCCCAGTGCATGAAATTCATGAACGGGGGAGGGGGTGGTTCTCCCTCAGCCCAGCCTGTACCCTTTCTAATCTGAGACTTCTTGGAGGATGTCTGACTGCCTTTTAGGGATCGGGCCTAAACCAGAAGTCAGATATCCCTCTCACAATTCAGGACTGCTGGCTCCTAACCACTCGCCTTCCTGCCTGTCTGATTTCCCCTAACCATTATGCCTGCCAGGCTGATAGCCTCCTAACCACTACCCTGCCGGCATGATCATCCCCAATTGCCCTCCAATGCTGGCCTATTGTCTCCAACTGCCCTCGCCTTCCAGTCCAACCACCCTCAACTGCCTTCCCCTGTGGGGCTGAGGAGACTAGGGGACTGAGACAGGATGAGTCAGGGATGTGGCTGTGGGCACCACCATCTTGTGAGATCATGGAAGTCAATTAGCATATTCCCTCTTTATTGGCTGTGGGCACCACCATCTTTGTGAGAGTGTGGTGGTCAATTAGCATATTCCCTCTTTATTATATAGTATAAGACAGGAGGTAAGGCATTCATTGTGTGCCTATTGAAGGCTATCATTGTACCTCATGCTTGCATATGTTGTCTCAACTTGAAAGATATATCCTAATGTTATGAACCCCAATGAGGCGGATGCTATCATCCCTGCTTTACATTTAAGGAAAGAACTCTCAGAAGGTAGGCACACCTATCCAGTAACCTTGGGGCTAGGGTTCACGTGCTTGTCTCTGAATCCTGAGGTGAGGCATGCAGACCCTCAATGGGCCTACATTCACATGGATATAAATTAAGGACAGGGCCCTCGGTCAGGCAGATGGGTTTCTAATCCACTCACAAGCTCTAATGCCTTGGTGCATTAATTCTCTCAAATACTCATTTTTTTTTCATGTTTAAAGTATAAAAAGCAGATTTCTTATAAGGATAACATAAAAGTGTTTGCCAAAAAAGGGCTGTGTTTAACAGAGTAAGTACAATAATTGAGATAAATATTTGGTGCTTGTGATTTCACTGTTATCATCAGCTAAGTATTTTTCTGTGTGGTTGTTTTGTTTTTACTTCAATATAAGCTGCATTTTACAGTACTTGCCTTGATATTTCTGATTTAAGTCCGGTTCCAGTGGAAGGCTTATAAAGAGGCTTTTATGAGCCCAAGAATCTAGTGAAAGATATGCTCAGCCCTACAGATTTGCAACATGTTTGAAAGCTCTTGGATTTATTTGTATTCAAGGCTCTCTGGATTGAATATGTGCATAGATTTGTACTTCACTGTTCATACTAGTAGTGTCTGGTTCGCTTCTATTGGGGAAAAGAGGCAAAGGAAACATAAACCACAGGATAAGACAGAACAAGTATTTATGTCTCCATAGTTGAAACTTCAACAAAATTAGCCTAAACTACTCACTTCTCTCTCTCTCTCTCTCTCTCTCTCTCTCTCTCTCTCTCTCTCTCTCTCTCTCTTTTTCTCTCTCTCCCATAATTCTAAATCTGTTTTGAGTAAGATCACTAGAAATTGGCATTACTACTTATGTTTGATTATCCATGCATGTTGCTTTTTAAAGCCAACAGTGGCCGAAACTGGTTTGGCTCAGTGGATAGAGTGTCAGCCTGAGGACTGAAGGGTCCCAGGTTCGATTCGAGTCCAGGGCATGCACCTTGGTTGTGGGCATATCCCCAGTGGGAGGTGTGCAGGAGGCAACTGATTGATGATTCTCTCTCATCGATGTTTTTAGCTCTCTATCCTCTCCCTTCCTCTCTGTAAAAACTCAAATAAAATATATTTTTTAAAAAGCCAACAGTGGGTCTGGGTGGTGGGACCTCAATCAGGCCTCAGAGGTGCTCACAGCGGCGGCCAAGGATGAGGTCAGGGGAGGTCCCCTGCTGATGTGCTTGGGTTGAGGCTTGGGTCATGCATGGGTCAGGACAGGACAACAGGATGTAGCTGAGACATCGATCTCCATGGTGTTGGGGAGGTGGCTGCTACATTTAGGGAAAAGAAGGAAAATCCAGGAGAGGAACCAGCACATGAGCAGTGAGCATATCAGCTTCACCTATTGTATGGGATCCAGCAGGGCCTCAATTCTATACACTTTTTAGGAATGTCACTGGAGTGTGGTATTACCCACCATCCTCACAGTCCCATTCGATCTTTCAACACATGCCCTTCTCTGGCAATGCTAATATTTTGCTGGGTGCTGAGGTGTTTGAAGATGTTTAAGGTACGCCTCCTGTTTCATGAAACTCGTGAATTGCTTTTTAGTTATGTCTAAATAATTAACTAATAAAGTGGTTTAAGAAATTTGTGGGGAAATATTAAAATAATTTCTTTTGATGAATTCAGTAGAAATGGTAATCACCGGAGCAGTGTATTTTCTAGCTCTAGCAAGCAGCATTTAAAGTTGAGTGTTAATTGTTTGGCTTAAAAATGTAATTTATTTTTCACTGCTGAATTAGCAATACTTAGGCATATTATGCCTGCTTTGGCAGAGAGAGCAGATTAGTGAAGCTTTAGCACATGATTCTGAGAGGTTTGCGTTTGAAATTGAATGTGAACAACATAAGAGAGCCAACCTGTAACAAAGACAGGAGTTGTCATTACATAAATTAAGCATCTGTTTTGCACATTGCCGAAATTACTGAGCTTTATTCATAAAATATTTACACACTGTATTCATAGCTGCTATTGCTCACTGCCAACTGAATGTGTTTCCTATCTCAAGAAGCAAATTAGTTCCCAACTTGTTAAACTTAACCCTCAATGTCCATATGTTTCCTTTATTGTTGAGTGGTTCATGAATATGAAGTGAGTAGTTTTCATGTGTTATGGTCCTGACTTAGGGATCACTGTGATTGTATATGAAAAAAGAGATAAATTTAAAAACATATTTACTGGAAGATGAGTAACAGTAGGAAATTGTAACCTACCCCTATTCTTTTGACACTCTTTATAAATGCTGACTCTGAGTAATATGAAGCTTGTAGATAAACACCATGCTTGCATAAGAATCCTAGGAACAACTTCGGAAGATGCAGACTCTGACCTTCAGTCTTCCAAGTTTGGGAAGATTTGCTTATTATCAACCATAGAACCAGGAAGATGTAGAACCTAGAATGATGATGACCAGGATGATGCACACCAGACCATCACTTCACCAGTATTAAGGTCCTTACCAGGATGGACTCTGCTGGTCTGCAGATAGAGCACTTTTCAACAGCTCCCTTGGATCTCTTTGTTCTGCTTTCCTTCTCCGTCCTTATGAAAGCACCTGCCTGCTCTGAGGTGAGGAGATGGTATTTGAACAAGACTCCCAACCTTCTGAAGTTACCAGAACTTGATTAAACCGCTTTCCTTTTTAAGCAGCACCTGTCTCAGGAGTATGGCTTTCATGCAAGCAGGCAGTCAAACCTTGGTTTCTATTCCAGATGTACTAGGAAAAAAGGTTACTTGGTAAATTTGGAGTGTCTTTTAATGACTTTCATGGGTCCATTCGCTGCAGAAAATCACGTACTCAGTTATGCATCATAAATGCTTAAGCATATTTGAAAGTTCTAGGGGGCTATAACATTTTATTCAAATTTTCAAAGAGCTATCTGATAAAGAAAAATAATTAAGAACCAATCTACTCTTTAGTTAGAGGTGTGCATATTTTTAAGAAATAGAGATTAATTTGGAGAAATAGGTCAGCAATCCAAGAAAAGTTGTGCATCATGACTTCAGCTCCAACACTGATCCTTACCAAGTCTCCACAACTCAGCCAAGCATCAGGTCAGGGAGGCAAATACAGATTTCTGCTACAGATAATCACCTCCTATGATAACTGTGGGAAAATTAAGATAAACCTGAATGTCCCACAACAGGGGGCAGCAAATAGACCATAGCAAGCAGAACAGGGTGTTTATCAACATGCAAAGCGGCCTGAGACATATTGGTAACTGAAAAAATTCATCTCAAAAGCACTGTGTGTCATTTACTGCCATTCATGAAAAAGGAAGGAAATAAGGTATTTTAGTTGCTATTGTTTTCTATATTAAAAAATTTGATAGGCTAGATTCAAATATTATACAGGTTTCTACTGAGGAGGAGAGTTGAGTTTGACTGGGAGGATATCTTCATTGTTCCATCCTAAAATTTGAGTTTTATAGCAAACATGGATCAGTATTACTACTTTGATCTAAAAACAAAAATGAGGAAAGAAAAGCAAGGAAGACTATTCTGGTCCTAAAAAAGCATGGGAGATTTGAGGTCCATAAGTTGTCCTGGGAACTGATATAAAAAATGATTGTTTTAGTTTGACCTAGTTCAGATTTCAACTACCTAACATGGCAAGTAATGTTTGTTTGATTTTAAATTGGCGCAAATTCATTTCATCACACAAACACCCACATTCTGATATGCTGACTTACAATGAAGAGAAAGACATGATCCTCAGCAGTGTCCTGGGGAAGGATGTCTTTCCTTCTGTTGGCAGTGCTGTGCAGGTGAGGCCAGTTGCCATCTTCCTGGATGAGCAGAGGTTGAGAATTATAGGCACCAAAATCAACTCCTAGCAAGACAGCCCTGTCCTCCACATTGGGATGGCTATGCCATCCTTCTTCTCTGTCTAGAATACTCTGCTCATCTCTCTACTCAAATACTATCTCTGTGATGTGTTCTCATTTCTCTCAAGCACAATTACTCAGGTATACTCATTCTTCCCAAAACATAGCATGAATGTTTCCCATCTGCATCTGGTCACAACATCTAATTCTCACTATTAAACCATGAGCTCTTAAAAATTATGAATGGAATATGTTTCATCATTTGTGATTTTATTCTTCATCCTATCCCTTCAAAGGAGATCAGTAGCATACAATGAATAAATTTTTAAAGTCTTGTGTCTTCATGGAATGCGAAATTCATTAATGAAAATAAAGCTTTTACTCTCTGTGAGATACTATTGAATTTATTTGAAGAGTTAAATGAACAATCAAATTCACCTAAAATGATGAGTTGGTTTTAGTATAATTAACTCTAACCTTACTGGATATATTAGTAGATCCACAGAAATATTTCGTCCTTGGAAGTGGACTTCAGTCAGCCTTAAGGAAGCAGAGTCACAACATGAACCATGGTGGCACCCATTTCAGAACCGTTCATTGGAGTGCTTTCCCATGATGCTTTGAGCATTTCCTGTCTCTAAAATAGATATGAATCTTTTTGTAAAGCACCATACCGACATTCTGATGGCAACTTCAGCTTAACGTGCATCACAGTTGGTGTTAGTTTTCAGAATCTAACTAATGAAGTATGGACATTAACAAAAGTAAGTCTCTGGGTTTTTATGTTGGGAAAACATAAATTTCAGCTGTGTCTTCCTAACTTTCAGAGCTCCCCACAACGTCACAGAGGCCCAGTGACTAGTTCCCTAGATGTGGTCAGATGTGTTCCAAGCCATAACCAGAGATGTGTACCTTTCTTTATTGTTGTATTAATGTATGCTTCCCTATGTGAGATGTTCACACCATTTTACAACAGGGAATGAATGCTGTTCATAACCACTGTCATACCCACAGGCCTGCACTAGATGAACTTTACCTTTGGTTCCACACATAATGTCTCAGGGGTGGGTGGGATAAGGAGAAGAGAAGGTTTAATTGCTTAAAGACTTTAGAAAAGCTTTGCTTTAAACTACCCTGTTAGTCTATTTCTAGCTTTATATCACTCTACCCATTTCTATGTTAAAACAATATAAATTTGAATTAGATGTAAAAAACGGCTATAAATTCAGAAGACAGAATGTTACTATTGACTGAGTGACTAGAAAGAAGACAAAAAAGCATTTTAATTTTTTTAAGGACAGTCAGACTTTGAACACTTAAATATAGAGACTAGATAAATTTAAGCAGAAAAGATGAAAATGTTGCCTAATGATTTTGGCATCAGGCTCTGTAGTGAGACATAAAGCATTTAAATTTGGATTTTAACACCAAATGTGTAAACTTGCTAAGTTACACAATCTTTCTAGCCCTCTATTTATTTATCCCTATGATGGTAATACTTAAATTACCTCATAGAGCAGCTGTGAGTGAAAACTTGACTTTTTCAGCAATTATGAAAAGTCTTGGAAGCATCTTTTAATGAATGATTCAGCAAAGGCAAACTTCATACGCCACATACATTCACACACACACACACACACACACACACACACACACATACACACATACACACACACACACACACACACACACACACACACACACACACACCCCAAAGTCTTTCTCACCCCAATTTTTATGGAAAATATCTTCTAAAAATCTATAAAATTAGAATCAAGCCACACAACCCTTCCATAACCTTCTTGTACATCCACTCATCCCAACTCTGACATACACCTAGGCAGGAGACAGAGCAAGGACAAAGGCTGAACACAATAAAGAAAGCCTGGATGGATCAAGGGAGGCATCAAATGCTGGGGCCTGGGCATCAGCTGTGTAGAATGTGTGTAGACTTTGGGAGTATAGACATTTATTCTTCCTAAAGTCAAATATAAACTGCATTTAATTCTCCAAGCACTAAGGCTTCCAGGGGTGACAAAGTAGATTGTATCATATTAACTCATTTGCCAAACACTATTACAAACTCTGGACAAAATATTAAGAAGTAAATTATTTAAAGGCACTTGAGAGTTATCCAAAATAATAGAAACTGAAGAGATTTTTTTTTCACTAAAAGAAGAGAACTACAGAAAAAGAGAGCCACACTTTATTGTATTTTCCTAAAGGACACTTCCATTTTTTTCCAGGTCATGAGAGATAGAGCTCAAGCAGAGGACATCATTACTTTAGGGATCAGAAATCAAAAGGTAAGGTTTAGGGGAAGCTAGAGCTGCTGAAATTGAGGGAAAGAATCCAAGGAAGAAGAGAGAGACCAGCCCCTAAATCTGAATCAAATTTCTCTCACATTATTGCCCACTCTGAACTAGTTACTCAAGCGGTAAACATTAATGAAATGATCACATGTTAAAATATCAGCTGGAAGACTAAAAAGATCTGAGGAAAAATATTTCAGAGGCTGCCTGTCACTGGGGAGCCAGTTCTTGTCAAATTACAGGGACTTGCTAACTATTTCAGGCTTTCCATTAGATCGCAAAGACTAAATTTGATGCATAAGGGCCATGCTCTGGGATGAAGAGCTGTGTGTTAGGAATAATAGATAAAAGAAAATAGAGTCACTAAAATAAATTACAAAACCAGTCCCCTTGGAAGATGATACATGTAATTCACTGGTAATTTAAATGCCTGCTAGAAAAATAACACTATTTAAAGAAAGATAACAGAATCCAGAGTTCCTACTACAAAGTATTATTTCCAATACCTACACAGTAAAAGCAAACAATAAAAAATATATTGTTTAAAAAAGGGAGGGATTGTCAGAAGGGATAAAAGAGCAAAACAAAATTATGCATTAGTCACAATAGTTTTACTTAAATTTAAAGACACAGAAATGTCAAAGGTAAAAACATGGAAAACACTAAACATAATAAGCCTCTATTACTATCCAAGAAAAAATAGATCTCAAGATAAATAGTTTTATTGTATAAAGATAAAAGATGACTACATCAAGAAGATATAATAATATCATATTGAAGATTCAAAATATTTGAAGCAAACTAGATCTAAAGAAGAAGACAAACTCTCAATCACAATTGAAGATTTTAATACCCCTCTCTTTATAAATAAAATAGGTAAACAAACAAAACCAAGAAGGATATAGAAGACATAATTGTGAACACATTTACCTAAGCAATGTACATGGAACCCTAAACATAGAGATGGCAAGTACACACTGCTTTCAAATGTGCCTGGAACATTACCCAGAATAGACCATCTGTGAACAAAGTGCACAAAGCAAGTCTCAATAAATTTAAAGTGGTTAAAGTTATACATAGTATGACTATAACCGAATTGCACAAGAAATAAAAAAAAATGAAATACTTCTAAAATCTCCAACAATTTGAAAATTAAGCAAGACACTTCTAAAAATAAAAAGTCCAACAGAAATTTCAAAGAATTGTAACCCATTTTGAGCTAAATGATCATGAAAACACAGCATATAAAAATTTGCAGGATGTGGCAATAGTAGTTCTTAAATGAAAATGGTTAGTTTTAAATATTTAAGATGTATGCTAAGGAAAATAACAACAGGATGGTAAATTAAACAACAAAAAAAGCAAAAGAAAGAAAGTAATAATAGAGTGGACATATAATGGAGTACTTTATGCCAACTAATTAAAGAATTAGATGAAATGGAACAATTTATTGGAGAACATGACAGTGAAATTAATGTTAACTGAGATATAAGATGATCCAGATTCAAAAACAGTTTACTCAATGCCTACTATGCAAGAGATAGCCAATAACCATTATCCATGGACCTATAAAGTCTAGGTCAGCAAGGTAAAAACATCAACACAAAAAGGGTTATTAGGACAGTAAACTCATCAGGCAGCCAGTAACAACCTTGAGTTCTTAAACATACAATGAAGATCATGAGGAAAACAAGGTCTCTGGAAATATTTTTATAAAAATAGGAAGATTTAATGATTCGTTGTATCATATGGTAAAATAGAGATAAAATATTTTTTTTTACCATCAAAAGGAGAGGATTTAAATATAAACTCATGCCCATTTTCCTCACACTGTGTTCAAACTGGGATTTCCAAGGATTGGACATACTTTTCCTGAGTGAAAGGGCTGTTCAACCCAAAAATGCTTAGGAGATTTCTCTACCTCAGCATCTCTCAGATTCTCTGATTGCAAAAGAGCTTGATGAGTCTTCTACAACTTCTATACAGAGGACTTCTTCCTCACCCTAATTGGACCTCAAACCTTCCCTTCCTGTAGAGCAGTGTTTCCCAAAGTGTGGTATGCGTACTCCCAGAGGTACGGGAAGAGTTTGGTGGGGGTACGCATTGCACCGGAGTTTGGTGGGGATATGCACTGCACCGTGCTTAGCTGCTCCTAATTCTACGTTCTCATGAGTCAAGTCAAGACAGTCTTGTGAGGTGTGAGATGGTCCAGTGTGCAAATAAATGTTATTTATAATATAACTTTTATTTATATTTTATTATGAATAATTTTATTTTTTGTTTATTATTTTGTGTATGTACCAAAAAATAAAAAAATAAAAATATTTTGATTGTTATTAAAATACATCCATTTAAAAAATATATATTTTAATGATATTTTACAAAGAGGAAGGGAGAGAGATAGAGAGCTGGAAATGTTGATGAGAGAGAAACATCGACCAGCTGCCTCTTGCACACCCCGTACTCGGGGATGTGCCCACAACCAATGTACATGCCCTGGACCGGAATCGAACCCGGGACCATTCGGTCCGCAGACCGACGCTCTACCACTGAGCCAAACCGGTTTCGGCACATCCATTTTTTTTGACAAGGGGTACACAGTGTTAAGAAAATTACAGAAGGGGTACACATATGTCAAAAGTTTGGGAAGCACTGCCATAGTGGATCTTGTGACATTTACACCGTGGGAAACCACCATTTGGGAAGCCCTGTGGTGGTGTTTCACTCTAAGTATTGGATCAGATGTTGGTTCCAGGTGTTTCTTACGGGGTAAAGGAAGCATCAAATAAATATGTTCTTTAAGAAACTTTTTCAATGATTCCCAGAGGTCGATTGAAAAAGCAGCTTTTCTCGCTTCTGCTGTCCCCAGGGCTGCATTTTCCCGCCGGGTCCAAGTGGCACCCTAGGATGGCACACACTGGCGCTCAGAGCATCTGTCTGGGTGTAGCTCACCTCCGCTCTCAGGCAACTTGACAAAGTCCTGATGCCTCTCCATAGGGTACCACATGCACTCGGGGGCCACATACAAATTTACTGCAGGAGCTCCGGGGACATTTAAACATGTTCAGTTAATACACACAGCAGATCCATTTACAACCAGAGGGCACCATGCACACATCTCCGCTCCAGCATGCACTGGCTCTGCACCCTATAACCGCCCTCCTCCTGGCTTCTTGGTGCACAGGCTGTGCGCTCATTTGCATCCCCTGTTATTTAAGCTCTGTGTTATGGCATAAGGTCAGATAATGGCTTTTCTGCCCTAAAACGCCTCATGTATTTCGTATTCAAGAATCTTAGTTTTAGGGCTTCGTTCAGCCATTTTATTTGGAATGCATAGTATCTTTGTTGCGAGGCAGCTGTCGCAGGTCCCCCTACGGGGCGGAAACCTGTGATCATGCTTGCTGGAGAGGATGTTCCAGGCGCTGGAACCAGAACACGGGTCAGCTTCTGTAAACAGAAGGGAAAACTTACCAGACTCTTGACATATTTTTATTAGTTCTCTTCCTCTGTGAGTGATCTGCAAACACTAAATTTAATAGTCACCAAATTTACTTTCTCTTCCCAAATTATTTATCATAACACTGCTATCCAGGTTGTTGGAGAATTCCTCAGTTTTTACACCCTGAAGAGCGACCACAGGGGCAGATCACATAGGTCAGTCCCATTAAAGAGCAGCTGTGAGGTACAGCCCTGGGAAAGGACCCCCGAAAAAGCATGAGGCATTCAGATCCTTTCTCAGTGAAAAGAGTTCCAGTCTGCTTCATTTTAAATTAAATATTTGATGAATTTTTTTATTGTTTTTAATAAGTCAAGCATAAACTCTAAAATTAGTTTCCTCAATTCCTTAAGCCCTATTTTAATCACAGTTTATTCATTAAAAAATAATACTTTTGAATCATCTTATTGAAAACTATATTACACTCCTAGGACTTATGCAGCTGTACAAATTCTTACTGGGAGGATGTGTCATGAATGAGATTCCAGTGTTATTCTAAAAGTCCTATGACATTCTAAGACTAATAGAACAGAATAGTAAATATGAATATTTTATTCGTTTATTCATTTGTGTATGCATCAATTTATTCTTTCACTCAAAATATTGGTTGATTCTGTGGTTACAGACCTATTATAGATCTGGCTTATTGGGAAGGATGTGGGTAGGCAGGATCCAGTGTGATGGGGTGTGATTCTGAGAATCCTGAATCCAAATCGCTAACACATTCATCACTTTAATAAAAAAAAAAAAAAAAAAAAACACGATTTAATTGTGCAAGAAACATTCATGTCTTTGTCCTCCTTCAAGGCAGAGGCCTCCTGCTGCCCTGCTGCCTCCTGCCCAGGGGACTCATTCCGGCCACTGGAACAGGAGCAGACACAGGAGCAGGACACTGCACGTGTGCTGGTGGTCCGAGGCCCTTGTGCTTGGGCCACCACCTGCATGAATAAACCCACCCTGGGAGCCATCTTCCCCGTAGAGGAATTCCTAGAGCAGGCCTGACTGGAGGCGCATGTGCAGAGCATGCAGAGGTGGCAGCCTGCGCATCTGGGCTAGGAAGGAACAAGGCCGTTCCAGGACTCAGAACGACCATCATTGACCTTGGCCAGGGCTAGGAGGCTGGGCAGTCTATGTTGAGAGGTAGAAATGATGCAGATGCTGCTGCTGATAGTAATATGAACTAACATTCATCTGATGGTATCCCAGGCATTACCCCTTGCTGACTAAATCCTCCAACAGCGCGATGAGAGAAGTTTCTGTCTTTCCATCCTGATCTTAGTGAGGCCAAGCTGAGGTCACACAGGAAGCCAGGCCTGGAGCCAGTGCTTTCCAGAGAGCTGAGCTGCATCTTGCAAGCACTAGAATTGGCTGTGTGTGGTCACCTTACCTGTAAAGAATGAGCGCCATCCAGAAGAGCCAGATGGCTGAGGTTTGTGTGGCACACAGACACCATGTACGTAGCTGCCTCCTGCATATCATATGCAATGTGGGCATGCATCTGTGTGAGCATATTTGTGTCAATATGCCTGTCTACGTAGAAATACACAATATTATAGGGTGCAGAGGCACCTTGTGCAAGTCCAAGGCCTCAGACCACCAGACTTGAAAGAAACAAGTCTTCTCGCTGCCAAAACCAATCCCATTTTTGAGCCCATGCTCTCTCCTCTCTCTAGCCACGGTTCTGTTTCTTAGACATCTGGCCATCGCCTGCACCTGTGCATCAGTATGAGTCCCTCTGAAATGCTGACATCTTTGGCTATAATGTACTATTATGTGTCCATGACTGCATCGGCACCCCTCCTAAAGGTAACACAAATGTCCTAAGTCAGGGTTCCATGTATTTGCTACTGAAACTGTATCTAAATACCCAAAATGTAGTGAGCAATTGAGATGATTAGGTTCAAAGTTAACAAACAAAACAATACCAGCCTGTTTCAAGGACGCTCTTGTTGGTCCTGTTCTGAGCCCTCTGTGTAATTCCCCTAATTCTGCCTTTCACTGAATTCTCATGAATGCAGCCCGGCAACGCTGCCCTCGTTGCTCTGGGTTTTGCAACTCCTCTTGGGGCTGCATTGTGGACTCGGTTCTATGTCTGAAATGCAGCTACACCATTTGTTATACTTGGGGTCCAGCGTGAATTAGCACCATCCCTGCAAGGTTGTGCATCGAACCAGGAAGGAATGAATAACTTCCATCAGACATCCCTATATTTTATGTCAAGGCTCTGCCATGTCGTCTGGAGGAAAATCCATTTAATGAACCTGGCCCTCAGCAGCTAGGTGAGTGGCAGAGAGGTAACCAGCCGCTGTCCAGGACACGGATTGATACCTGACGTGGGGCTGCAGCTGGAAGCATGGCGGGTGTTCAGACGTGCGTGGACCAGATAGGACTCCTCGCGCCACCCCGCTCGTTACAGGAAAAGGACAGAGGCTCGCTTTGGCGAGCATCCTGCTCCAATTTCACCCTCTCCTGAGAGAGTCGCCTTAGAGTTCGCCCCTAGCCCTTTCTCCCTGTAACGCTCCCCGTTCCCTGATTCCTGGAGACATTCCGTAGTTAGCACACCCAGGAAGCAGAGGCTCAGGGTGACCTCACACCCACACCAGCCCTGTTCTGGAGAACCGGGGCCTCGCTCCTCTCTCCACTAGGCTGCCATTAGTGGCAACCCCCTCTTGTCCTTTTTAATTTTTAATTACCATTGTCTGTTCACCTTTGTTTTACCCATGACATCTTCAATTTAAACAGTATCCCAGAGGTTGATGTGCAGTTTTCTTTTCGGCTTAAGTGACTGCAGCTCGTTGGGTTGTTAATTATGCAGGGAGGTTTGCACGGCTGAGGCTGGTAATTTGAATATGCTCTGATGTCAGGTCTGACTCTGGGCGGCGGAGCCTGGGAAAGGATTATGATGATGTATATATGGTTCATGGCTAAGTGGGCTAATGAAAGGACCTCATTTAATCAAACACAATTAATTAAATTAACTTATGATATTAACCCATCTTTCTGTGCATGTATAATTTATATTAATTGATTTGCAGCACTCCGATGGGCCAATCCGGTGGGCTGCGGACAGCCTAAGGAGGAAGGAGGTGTCATTAGCATGGCTTTGATGCAAACCATAATTGATGGGTCAGTGTGTTTTAGGGATGTAGCAAAAGCTTTGCTAATTGTCATAAGAAGTTGAAATTGATTGTGTCTGCATTAGTACATAAATTTAGGTTGATTAATGTTTTGTTCTAAAATTAATGTCCATTCTGGATGGGTGATACAATGCTTTATTTATTGGATTCATTAATGCAGTCTAAGGAAAAAATAGTGTTGAAGGGAGAGCAGATCATTAAGAGCGAGTTCAATGGGACCTTCGTGGAGTCAACAGCATCCCACTGCCGGCCTGCTCTTCGGACACGTTTGAGCACAAAAGCCTCTGTGAGACCATCCGGCCCGGCGTTTCATTACAGCCCTTTCCCAGACAATTACTACAGGAAGACCCTTAAATGTGGAGCACAGTGTGGGGTCCTTGGGGTGAGGGAATCTAGAAACAGCACCACATTCCAGCCGAGGCCCAGATGTTTACACTGACCTCCCCCACAAAAAAAGGGAATGCGCTCAAACTTGCTTGAATGGTAATTTGTGTTTTACAGCCAATTGACAGAGATCACAACATCTAAAATCACAGACACGTTATGAGGGCACAGAGTTGTAGCCCAGGCCTCATGTTTCCTACACCCTCCCTCGTGGTGATTTTTATTCTGAAGATTCTCTAGTTACTGTGATTTGCAGCCTACCTGGGATTACGTTTGTAAAACCAGCATTTAATTGGGTGCACTTTCCCAACCTGGTCTCTCTGAGATTTTTGAGACCCGGGGCTACAACCACTTACATCCAGAGCATAACCCGGAACTTGGTTATAACTAAAGCACAAAAAACAAGAAGACAGTGAGAGATCTACAGAAAAGTCAGCTTAATTCATTTACAGCTCCTTTTTTTTTTCCTTACCAGAGAAAGCTTAACATCTGCTTCTTATAAACCAATTTAAATAGAAAACGTGGAATGCATCCTTTTACCAAATGGTCCTTTTTTTTTATTTTATGGGTGGAATAAAGCGGTGTGGCTCTTGGATTTTTACTACAGCGCCTTCGTGCTCTCTCGAATGGGACATCTCTGCTTTCACCAGGCGCGTTTGAGCCTCAGATGCCAGAGAAGACGAGAGAGAAGACGAGATCTGCCTCCTCACTGCCTGTTGAAGTATGAAAGTATTATTTACAGACAGCTTCTCGAGTCTAAAAATGGTTGAGTTATATTCAGATATCGCTCCATGTGGTGGCACCATCGAGTAACAAACGGTAATTGGTTCTCAGGAAGTAACTTCTTAACTTTGGGGATTGCGGTCATGGCTGCCAAGTGCTGCTTTCCTATTGTCAGGTTTTAAGGACAGCAATTCAAAGCTCTTGGTCATATTGTTGTGTGATGAGCTCTGTCGCAGCTGCAATTGTGTGTGCTGCGTGGGAAATGAAGCTCTTATTACTTGTTTAAATTATGTTTAGTGCCCCTGCTTCCTGTAGTCGGGATTTACACATGCCGAGTGTGTGCTGGGCACATAAAGCGTATTTGTACGCGCGTCAGCTTCTTGAACAGCCAGCAAGAAGCCAGCTTGGACTGGAAGGAAAAATTCTCCCGTGTTCTGATCTTTTTTGTCTTCAGAATGAAAATGGGAAGCAGCTCGTTGCTTGTTGCATGGGAAATACTTACAATAAAATCTCCCCTGTCTTGTACAAGAGTGCTTTCTGCAGGACACGGGGTACAGGAAAAGGGTCCCTCTCCCAATGCGGGGTTATTTGTCAGTGGTTAATGGGATTGAAGCCAACGGGGGCTGGTGACAGCCGCTTGGGAGAGAGGCGTGCAAGGCAGCCCTATGTCAGCCTCACGTTGCAGGAAAACAACTCGAGGTTGCTGTCACGTCACCACGTGCACGTTTCCAGCATAATCACTTAAAAAAAAAGCTATTTTAAAAAAAAATTATTGTCTTGTTGTTGCTTTTGATGTTACTTGAAAGCAGCTAAGGAGAAAAACTGACTGCAGACATCTTCCTGGTTGTCGGCCACACAGAACTCATGGGAAGAGCTTGGGAGTCGGGGTCTTAAATTTCAATGCTTGCTGGCATTTCTGAAGGTTGGGAAGGTAACAAAGATAGTGATTTAAAATAATATTGTCTTAATCTAGCAGTTTTGTGAATGGGCACAGATGTTCCAGGAGAGAATTAACAATGTCTTGTGCAGAAAACATTAAGTCTGTGCAGAAGGTGGTGACAATTGGAATAATGATTTTGCTAATCAGATAGTGGTTTATCCGGAGACAGGGCAGGGCTCTCTGCTGGACCCAGTCCCAGGAAGTGAGGGCAGCCCATGGGGCCGGGGAAGAGGAGACCAGCTTCCAACACGTCACAGCCTCTGTCGGTGAGGATGGGAACCGGCTGACTGAGTCCAATGCTTGCTTTCTGTTTCAGACCCAGCCCCAGACCAGCACTGGCTTGGGTCAGAACTGCACGTCAGGGCTGTGATGGTCAGTCCTCCTTCCATCCCTGACGACACTGAGGAGGCCTCAGCGTAGGTGGAACAGCCCGGCCAGCAGTAGGTGTCACTGTAGGCAGTAAGAATTGTTCCAGGAGTTGCTACATAAGGGCAAAGATTTCCAAAGTCTAAAAGCTAGAATATAAAAGAATCATAAAATTCTGGCCAAGTTGAATGGAAATATTTTTAACAGTGGTCTCAAATATGGAATTGCTGCAGTTTGTTGACAAAGTAGAAATAAAAGCCCCCTGAAACTCTTTTCACTGAAATAAAAGTCCCCTGAAATCCTGTTGAAACTGATGTGGACACACAGGGAGTCCTGCTGCCCATCACCCTGGAAAGCGACCAGCTCCATACCCGCAAGGCCAGGCATCCCTGCACCTGCTCCCCTCTCCTCTCTGCCCGACAGGCGCACCATTCACGTCCTATCATCGGAATACCACCCAGCCAAGCAGGACTTCTGGTTAGAGATGTTCAATGTACTTCATAGAGAGCCCTCTCCCTCCCTCTACTCTCCCCCCTAGTGACTTTGTTATACGTCTACCTAAAACCTGAGAGAGAAGACATTTCTTCGGAGGTTGGGCATGCCATTATTATGTGTTTATCTTTAGGGATACGTTGCATAGGAGACCGACGTAACTATCCATGCCAACTTTATCGTAGGCCCGGGGGAGTCACAAGATACTAAAAAAGGTTCACTTCTATCTGTCTTTCCCTTTGGACTCCCAGGTACAGAAAATGGTCATTCTAACAGGTAGGTGGTAGTTTTGGCTTCATACAAACACACTTTGGACATAGATAGCCAAGGTCTTCTTGGTTTGTATTTCTTGCTGCTCTCAGGATAAAGTCCCAGTTTCTGCTTCAGCCCTCTGAGACTAAAACCGAATGCTGTCCTCCTGGGCACCTGGTTCGGATAGGGGAGGGGCACAGTAAGGACTCCAGTCTAATGCTGTCCTCCCGGGCCCCAGGCTGGAACAGGGGAAGGTGTGCAGTAAGGATGCTCTAGTCTAATGGTGCCCTCGGGCCTTTTCTTTGGAAGGTAATCTGTGCAGGAGAAACTGGATTTGCTGGAGGTTGATTTGCCTCAAATACAAGTACTGCTTATACAAAAACAATAAAGGACAGATTTATTTCTCCTCAGGCAGTCACGTAACTGTTTGGAATGTCCTGTTCTTCCTCATCCAAGGGGTGGGGGTGGAGGGTAGATAGGACAGGGTAAAACAGGGATAAGTGGTGATGCAAGGAGACGACTTTGGGTGGTGAAATGCTCGATGTCATTTACAGATGATGAATTATAGAGTTGTACACGTCAAACCTGCATCATTTTATTAACCAGTGTCACCCCAATAAAGTCAATAAAAATGGTTACAATGGTAAAACAAACAAGCCCTCTAAATTCTGTTGTGTTTTCCACACATCAGAAATAACTATGGGAGGTCTGACCCCTATCTGACCCTCAGAGTAGGTAAAGGATGTGATCTTATGATGAACCAGGGTGGCTGGAAGAGGCACCACTGTGTCAGCGAGGCTGTGGGTGCTGAACCCCCGTAGTACAGTGAGCAAGAGGCGAGTGTTCTCACTGCCATCTCTCTAAGGCTGTTTGCACCATCTGGCTTCCTGTCCCCATTCTGTTCCTATCTACACAAGCGATATACTGACAAAGCTCACCCTTGCACCTCAAGCGTATTTACATAAATCAATAACCAGGAAAGGCTTACATGAAATTAAACATTTCACATTACACATAAATACACTTGGTCTTTAAAAAAACAACTGTTGTGCTTAAATCTATCCCATATATTTTATGCTGAAATAAATATTTGACTTCTCTTACAATCTTCATTCTTAGTCAAGATGTTACTCTAAAGATAGGATGCTGCCATAGGCTAAGAATATAAGCTCCCTGTTCAATTTAGGATACTCTGCAATATGAATCAGAATTTGAATCATTTTATCCACTGACATTGAATCCAAGCTCAACTCTCAGGTAGTCTCTAAGGTTGCCCATTTTTACTATAACTGGACTATCTGCTTGAATTTGCTGGACACACAACAGGACCCGTGGTGCTCATCTCATCAGCTTGCTGGGTGAGGAGGGTCTTTACTTCTCAGCTAGGAAGAATGATGCACGAGGACAGTTGAACTTTGGGGAAGGCTTTTATTTCCATGTGTTAATAGTAATGTTATGATTAATTAGTGTGGATTCATAAAATGGAGGAGAGTTTTTAAATGGCTCTTTAGTTTCTTTTATCTTCAGTGTTTACCTGATGATATTTATAATCCTAGAGTCTCAATATAATTTTAAGTGTCTCTTGTATTTCCAGAAATTAATTTTTTTCAATAATTTGTTCCAAAGTAAGTGAATGGATTGCAAGAAGCCCAATGGCTTTTTAATACAGGCACACAGCCGGACACGGATGCCTGTCGTTTTTATAGTCATCTAAGGGCCACTTACGGCTCCCTTGGACCCCGTGGAGTATTTGTTTCTTACTTCGTGTAGAAGAAACCAGACTGGGAGCTAGCATTTTTTTTAAAAAGTTCTCTAAAAAGGTAAAGAATAATAATAACAATAATTGTTTTAAAATATGCTGAGACTGTAATGCAGCTAGACATGCCCTATGCTATCAAAAACTCAAACCCAAAGCAAGCCAGCAGAAAGGCACTTAGGTTAGTGATGACATTTTTTTTTAATGCCTCCTGCAAAAATAGTTGTAATACAGGAAAGAGCAAGCCGACGGTACAGGGCATCGTTTGAATAATTACAACAAAAGTGTTGCCTTTTCTCTACTATAAACATGAATCCTGCATTTTGATTTCTCTTTCTCTAGTTGACACTGTAACATTTACAAATATTCATAATGATGAAGCATATGCACAATTTTGCAAAGCTGTTGATAGCATAGTGCTTGTATATCACTGTATGATATGCACACTCAGCCCAGGCATATGGGAGGTATTCCTAGAGTCTGCTGTGGAATTTTGAAATATGTACTCCAACTAAGAACTGCTGCAACCATTATGCTGTGAAGTTCCAACCCTACATCTACACGTATTATTTCACGTTGACCTGGCTCTCATGTACTGATTTTATGAAGAAAGTCCACTGGATTTGACTGTGGCATTTCATTTAAAGATGCTCATTAAGTGTTAATGCCTTCAACTGTTAAAGTAGTGTTTCCAATACACAGAACAACACTGTAAATAAGATGACCCCAGAGTCTCCAGGGGCCCCAGGCCAACGTATTGGACAGAAGCCAGACCACACGAGTGGGTGTTTCACTGCAGACAGAGGAATGGGTGAGCACAAACCTTTGTTATCCCAAAATACCAAAATGTAAACATTTAAAAATAAAATTTAAACCCCAAAGTGGAACTCATTGTTCATTTAAGAGCCTTTTGATAAAAATATAGTATCAGAATTTTCCTTCTTACACATCAATGCATGAAATTATAATTTCTTAAACTAATATTCTGGCTAGTGTTAAACCTAATAAGGCTTGTATTTATTTCCAAGTATCGTGGCCAGTGAACGGAGAAACAAATTAGTCCCAAGTGTAAAAATTGCCTCTCTGTATAAATTGGCCCCAAAGGGAAATTTTCTGGACCGGTTTCTTGTTCCTCGACACGATCCAGTCAAAAATCATATTTGTCCCCTTGTCATGTCGCCTTAGCAGGGTGAGCTGAGTACAGGGAACAGGTGGCCCTGGGTATTGATCAGAGATCATGGCGAAGAGCTGTTATTAGATGCTGAACGTACCAGGGGGGCGTGAGAAATGAAGGGTGCGGGGCCAGGTTATTGATGACGGCAATAACCGGGCTGGCGGGCCCCGGCGCAGCCCCGGAGAGGGCCAGACACGCACATCACCGGCCGTGCGGGCAGCGACAACATGAAGAAGTATAGGGCACAGCCTCTCACCTGGCAGACTTATTAAGTTCAATGGAGGAAGATGAACTGTTTCAATATGTTAAACACTCGAGGCTGTTAAGAAAGAGTTGCTGTCACGGGGAACACCGTTGTTTGGGGAGCTTGCCTTGTCTTCTTTTTGTTATTTCCTTCCTTTTGGAAATTGGAATGCGTTTCCACTCCAGCAAGACCCGTGTGTCTTCGCTCTCCGGGCAGGCTTTGCAGACAGAAAAATGCAGCCTCCTGGCATGAACACGGTGAGCCTCTCATGTCTGAAACTTGCTGATCAACCTGGGAGTCAACCAAGGATGTAGGCTCAGCTGTGCTGAATGCACGGGAATATTAATTTCTCTCCAGTTGCTCGGCCAGCCGCCCTCGCCAGCTTCGTCGCACACAAAACCCGCCACGTTTTTTTTAGCAGGTGGTGTACCGAGCCTTCAGGATGGTTCGGTGTGGAAAGAAGGGTGGAGGTCTAACCCATGTAGCACACAGTCAGAATATGGGATTTAACACCCCTCAGATGTGATTAATTTGGGAGCCACAACAGATAAGGAATATAATTCTACCTTTTTCAGGAGTTCAGTGAGCTCTAAACTAAGATAGACAACACTCAATAGAAATTTCCCTTCAGGGGTAATTGTATTCCACTGCTGAAAGGTCACAGGTGAGTCGGCGTTTGTAATCCACAACTGCATGGCACTCAGACAGCACTTGATTTCAGGACTGACGTTGGCCCTGCCCACTGTGGTTGGCATTCACCAAGTCAAACCTAGGCACAGAGATGGGGTGGGGGGAGGGTGATGAAGCGGAATCTTCACCTTGGACACAAGGGGTGCCGACCAGGACCTCCGAGGAATTCTCTTGTGGTCTGGGTACCAGTTCCCACCCTGTAATGGGAACAACTCAGCACACCTGCCTACCTTTGCAGGCCTGCCCAGATGAAACAGGTATCTTTTGAAAGAGCTGGTTGATCTATAGTTTCCATGCATTAAAAAAAACTAAGCTATGCCGAAACCGGTTTGGCTCAGTGGTAGAACGTCGGTCTGTGGACTGAAAGGTCCCGGGTTCGATTCCCATCAAGGCATGTACATTGGTTGCGGGCACATCCCCGGTAGGGGGTGTGCAAGAGGCAGCTGGTCGATGTTTCTCTCTCATTGACGTTTCTA
Organism: Vespertilio murinus; assembly: GCA_963924515.1. Taxonomy (NCBI): domain Eukaryota; kingdom Metazoa; phylum Chordata; class Mammalia; order Chiroptera; family Vespertilionidae; genus Vespertilio; species Vespertilio murinus. The sequence goes on along the minus strand of OZ004709.1, from coordinate 38,697,944 downwards.
GCTCTCTATCTCTCTCCCTTCCTCTCTGTAAAATATCAATAAAATATATTTAAAAAAACAAAACTAAGCTGTTTCCCAGATTGCATGTCCCAGATTCCAGCATAAACTATAATGTTTCATAAGTATTTCTTCTTCCAAATTGGTTGTCAGATTCATCCTATAGTCCCCTCTTGCATAAAATCAGTTAGAATATTATATTCAAATTCCAGTGGGATGAAGACCCCCCCATATCCATGGACTCTGTGTGTGTGTGTGTGTGTGTGCATGTTCACCATGCATGAGTTTTGACCAAGTTGGGCAAAGCAGCATTCTAATTTGCTATACAGTACTTGATGTTTTTCTTTCTTTATTTTCCCGTGTTCTTAAAAAAGTATCTGAAATTTTAAAAATAACATGAAAATTGTGGAATCATTTCCAGGACAGCGGCACCAGGTGAGCCCGGAGGTTCTGTGGTTCTGTTCACTGTCCCTCGGGGAGAACTGGTCCAGGGGTCTGTTCCAGGCTGGCCACAGCGCCATGTAAATAAACTAAGTTAATGCCATTTTCTGTCCTAACAAAAATAAACTGTGTCCCTGCTCGGTGAACCCGAGAGCAGCAACTCTATTTAAACATGTTTATCACCAGCATCACTTAGAGACTGGGCCTAAGAAGGGGTCCACACAGCAGCACGGAATTGTCTAATTAAGGTGCCAGCCTGGAGAGCCAGGTGGATGAATCACTGCCATTAGCCGCAGCAATTACCAGGTGGTTAGAGAGCCAGGTGCATGCAGACCGGGTGCGGGCGAGGCGGCGCACGGCTGCCACATGGTTACACCCTGGTGTCTCTGCCACAGTGATTCCTCCAAGGAATGGGCATTCGGAGGCAGAATGTGTTGGTCTCTCCCTACGGGAAGCAAGCCAGGGACGAACCTGAAGAGTGGCTTTGTTGAAGTGTTGCTTACGTAACAAGTATTCCTTTTCTCATAGATGAATGGTATTGGATGGGAGATTCAGTTGATCATCTACCTCTCCCATGAGGCAGGTGGGGACCATGCTCACCCTCAGTGCCATGGCAACACCTGCTGCATGAGAGTTGCCCGAAAGGGAGGATGTGGGACCCTGGGTTTGCACTCCGGCCAGGCCTCCCTGATAGCCCTCCGCCGTAGCATAGCGCCCTCCGCTCTTCCCACCTGCTAGAGCGCTGTGCACTAAGTCATCTGTGTGGGATCTTGGAGTGTAGCCCCACACCGGAAGGGATTTGTCAGGTTTCCCCACAGTTGGAAATGTAGAATCTCTAAGACTGGCTGGCACCCAGCAGGTGCTTAATAAATCTTAGTTGAATGAAAAAATGAGTCCCATAATCTGCAGGAGGAACCACACAGTGGACCATATTACCCCTCTATCTAGATGAGAACGCTGAGCCTCAGAGAGCCTGGCATTCTCTTTTAAAATGAACACGTCTAATTTTCCATACTCTAAGATGGTTCACATCCAACTGAATTCTTTACTGGGACGAGGCCTTTCCTTGATGAATTGTTTGTGGTTTTTGTCTTGTACATATTGTAATATTGTGAGACACACATGCTCAAGTTTAAGTGGGCTTATGAAGTGTGTAATTCAAAGTTTGAATGATTCCATAGATTAAACACACCATTGAAATTGTATAAAGAAATATTAGAGCTATTCTGATTCCTTTTCTATTATGATGTCATCCTTCGGGCTGGCGGCGGAGACTTTGTGCAGGGCTGAACTGAATTCAGACATGCAGAATGGAACCTCACACAATATATCATGGTCTAAGAAGAATTTCACAATAATACAGAAATTCTTTTTTCACGACTCAATTTTGACTACTCGAATTTTCTCAGGGACAATCATAGACTGTCTTTCTACCATGACTTTTTAAAAATATTACATTTTAAGTGTAAAAAACAAACAGAAGTAGTTCCTGCTCACACATAGGCAGGCACGTGTGTGCACATAGGCACACAGGCATTGCTCTTATACGTGCCTTTCCCCTTACTATTTTACCTGGAGCATTTATGCATTTACTGAACATTTCCTAAGAATACAAATTTTAATATTCAATAGCTTCATGAAACTTGAGTAATAATACACTAGTTATACTCTTGATATGACCATCATTCAGAGGAAGAGGGTGCTTTTAGAAGCAAGTATCAAAACTGCAGAGGATCTGAGCGCTCCCTGAGCCCATGGGGAGAATGGTTGGCGGAGCTGGCAAAAGTTCCTGGAGCCTGAAGTCTGGAAGTGCCTCTGGATTTTAACCAGCACTCCCTTGCCGGGTAGCTGCCAACCCAGCCCTGCTGGGAATCCATCCTGGGGAGCTTTCACTGCTGGGAAACAACGCTGCAATCATCGCCAGCTCCAAAGAAATGTATGTTCTTTTAACTCTAAAGATTGACTTCAGCTACCTGGAGGCGAGGTACATCTTCTATATGTTCACCCTATGCATGACACCGTATCGCACCTCAGTAGTTCTAACACTTCTGATTCAACAAGAGGTCACATGATCCCTAATCAAGCAACAGAAATGCCTGGGTTCTCTGGGGCTTGTTCTCCTGTGCTTACCGTGATAGCAGTGCGGCTTCTGGCTACAACCTCACAAACACAAGGGAGGAAATGGTTCTTTAATGAAAAGGAGGCTGGGAGGGCAAAGAGAGATTTGAGGGGGAAAACAGAAACAAAACCTTAATGTTTACATGGGCTGAAATGGACCACCCTCAAGAAAGAGCTGGCCCGCTGGTGTTTGGCTGAGGGACAAGCATCCCTGTGGAGGACCCTCTCTGCCTGGCTGGAGTCGGCCTCTCCCTCCTCCTACGCTCCCCAGCTCTGCCCGGGGCTGAGCGACCTGGGAGAGGGCACCTTGCCATCCCAGCAGATGGGTGTGCTGGGGGGCCTGGGATCTGGCTCAAACCTGTTTCTTGGGGGCAACTTCCCAGCTAGAGACATTCTTGTTTATGTGAATGGAATTTCGCTCACATAGCGCATGGGATAGTTGCTCCTGTGCCCTATTAGGTTTTGTTTTTATGTTTTGAATCAGCCTGTAGAATGGGCATTGAATGGTGTGTATAGCGCATGAAGCTATGGTCAAGAGTTTCTCTATAAGACTGATCCCTGCCTCTGGCCCCGCCCAGCGGATCTCCATACGCTAGTGCTCATGTGCAGCTCTGTCCAGGTGAACATAAGATTTTGGGTAGAAGCTTAGCCCTGAGTTAAATGTCCTAGGAAAGATGGGTTGTCACAGTGGGGAGGTAACTGCCTTTTACTGCTGGAATCTAAAGAGATCTCTATTTGATGTGTGTCTTATGAGGGGCCCTGATGGCTGGACATAGTGTTGACCTAGACCAGCTCATGGTCCAGGGAGAGACAAAGGTCACACCAGTACATCCAAAATAACAACATTTTTAAAATTTATTTTTAATAGCAACTTACAGTAAACTCAGCCCCTCATCTCAAGGTGACTTGACCCCCTGATTCAAGTCCCCACAGTTTAGTGAAAATCACCTCCATGTAACTGATGTATTCTAATCGTGATTCTTACAAAGAACATATGTGCCCACATGGCACAGCATCTGGCTACCACCCAGAACCCGGCAGCCACCTTCACCAGGGAAGGGACTGTCCTTGTTTTGTTTCGTGTGTGGGACCACTCCCCACCTCCACTGATGATATTTTTTCAGCATATTATAATATTATCAGCAAGCACGGGGAAACTAAAATACTTAAGAGCCAATGAGAGTTTGTGTTTTTCCAGTTGCTCCCTGAAATTAGGGGTCCTCAAGGGGGCCCTCCAGGGTTCCAGCTTGGCCACATCTCTGTCCCTGTCTTCCCAGAGTTCCCAGCTGTCCCTAGAAACCTCGTCCTCAGAGACCTGCTTCTGTCTTCGGGTGAATCCACACTGGCCCTCCCACAAGAACCTTCCTTTTCTGTTTCATTGCAATGAGATTTCCTTCCCCCTTTTTTATGCTTTTATTGGGGAAGGGAATACATTGGATCCACTTAAGAGAACTGGTAAGATGAATGATACGATTTTTTTTGTTGCAGCCACGAGGGAGCAAGTCCATTTTAACATGCCTTTTAGGGATTTTGAAATTTATCAAGAAATGAGAAATAATCGAGTTCCCAGAGCCGCAGGCATTGATGGCATGCACATCATTGAGCATTGATTTTGTGCTCGTGCTAGGGACATGGGAAGAGTCAAAAACAAGAGATGCTGGGATCCTGCACAATTCTGCAGGTCGAGTTTGCAGGAGAAAAAAAAAGGCATTTCTCAGGCGCATCCAGCCCCAGCACAGTATCTGTGTCTTGGCTTCTTTCCCCACCCTTTCCGGAGATAAAATAAGGAGTTCCTGAGAGTAAGCCCACTGACTTTAAGGCCAGTTCTTGCAGATAAAGTTAAAAACGGCCCTAAAATACTAAAAGACAGCACCCCCAGCCCACCAGGACTCACTGGGAGGCAGCACCTTGGTTTCAGAGAGGCCTCCTTCCCCTCACAGTGGGGTTCTGCCTCTGGCTGCATCCAACCTACAACCACCAGGTGTATTTGTCTCAGTGTCCCAGACCCCAGGTCCCATTCATCCGTCCTGTCATTTTGAAGAATAGATGCCCAAGGCCTCCAAAAAGTGAGGTGCGAATTACCCTCCCCATGGAGACAGAAAGAACATCACAGAACTCCACAGGATTAAAGTGCACACTTGGGAGCTTTCTATTTTGCTGTGTGTGACAGGGGCTCATTCATGGGTCCACCCATCCTCTGCCTCCCATTCATTCTGTGGATACCTGTCTCTTCTCTGAGCCGCCCCTGCCCGCCAAGAGGTTCTGTTCCTTGGTTCACCAGAGCTGCTACCAGCCATGACAAAGGACAGGGTGTGATAAACTAGTTCCCCACGAGGTGTGAATTACTAATAAGTGCTTAATGTGTTAGCCTTCTTAGGATCTTTGCATTTTAATAGGAGCAATTGCTTAACTGAGAGGAATGGATTTCTAATGGTGTCTGCCCCAGGGTGTTAAAAATGAAGTTTAAGGGGAATGAGGGCGAGGGTGGGCGCTTCCAGGATGATTCCAAAGGTGATTCCTCTGCTTCCATGGAAGACCAAGGTTTTGATCAGGGTCTGACTCACCATCTCACCTCTCAAACACAGTGCACCAAACCCTGGTTTTACACTGCAGAGATGAGAGGACAGGAAAAGCTGTGGCCAGATAAGATTATAACCAATTTGTTGGAAGGCATTTCATAAAACTAGTAACCTTGGAAAGCACAGAGAATCAGGAAGATACAAAAATGGTAGGAGAAGAATGGAAGGCCTCCCCGGGGGTAGCAGAAGGCCATCTCCAGGAGCGTCCAGCCTTCTTATCCTCAAGCCCACGTGTGAGGGGCTCTGATATTTTTCAGCTCCCTGCTCTTCATGGCCGCTCCCTTCATCTCTCCCCAGCGTGGCTGTGTAATGAGACGGGGCCCAAGGAGGCAGCGCCCGCGCCCAGGGGAGCCCATCCATCTTGATTCTATTCCCGCCTGACACGGGCGTTGCCCTGTGACACAGGTCGGGTCACAGCGTGGCCATTATCCCTCGTTTGCACACTCCTGCTCCTCCTAACCGCCGTCTGCAAGTCAAAGCCAGATGATTTGTGCCAATTTCATGGGGCACGGAGAGGAACACCCGATGGCTTTCTACACGGCTGCGTTTATACCGCCGCGTGCCCTTCTCAAGCTGCTGCGTCTGTCAAAACACAATTTCCCCTTCTCCTGGGCTTTGATAGAGCTCCGAGGACCCGAGGTCTCAATTATGAAATGTCATGACAGCGCCACTCGATTTCACAGTCATTTCACAGTGTCGCTCTGAGCTTCTTCCGGGGCCGCCTGGACACGGCTGGAGGCCACAGTGGCCTCTGTGTGGGGACCCAGCGAGGAGTGGGCTGGGGACCGGGAACCAGGGCCCCAGAGGTCCTCTGTGGGACAGAGGCCGGGAAATGGCTGGGAAAAATCTCATCCATGCTCTCAGGTCTCAGCTCCTACGGGAGCCACACATCACCCAAGTGCCAGGATGAGCCACGCGTCATCCATCTGTCCTTTCGTGCAGTTTCTTCAGAGACTTATTTCAAATGACAGAGTTGACAGGGGGAGGGGGAGAGAGGTAGGAAAACAGGGAGCTTTATTGTTCAAAATGGGGGGGTCATTAGATGCTACTCCCCCAAATATCTTGAGCCTTAACAACCAAAGTCAATACCACATCTAGTCATTCACATAGTACCTGAAATAATGTTTATGTAAAAATTTCTCCCCAAAGCATAGCTTTTGTGCTTTTCAATTTCCAGCATGTGGGTAGCTCACTTGATCTCTTTCTGAACGTCAGGACCCAATATCCTGCAAAAGGGTCTATGTCTTAAGCCAAGAAGCACACGTTGTGATCCGTAAACAGGCATCCTGAAGTGTGTGGCTGCAATGGCATATCCTGCTAAATGCTTTCCTGATGCAGGGAAATCCTCCTGCTGCTACAGGCAAGGAGGAAGTGACAGGTTGGGGTCCTTCTCTCTGTGAGGTGTTTTCCGTTACATTTGCTTTTGAGCTCAAGGGAGTTAAAAAATATAAATCCAATGTTTCTAGTAAAGTGTTAATGACTTTTGATGTTTGTAGCTGCAACACCACCAAAGCCTGAACTTTGGCAGCGATGTTTGAGGCATCCCTGCCACCGACCATCTTCACCTGCAAAGTCTTATCTACACTTGGCCTTGTCTGTTGATATTCAGGGCCTGCGTTTCCTCTGTCTCAGGTCTTCAGGCCTTGCTGCTCCAGTGTGGTTCAGTGGCTTGAGGCTGGCCATCCCAGCAGGCGGTTAGAGGAAACGATGTCAGATCCCACCTAGACCTCCTCAGACAGCACGGCCCTTCTCACAAGGGCTGGACGGTTATCCTGCCGGCTCGCGTTTGGGAGGCTCCAGTTCCCACCACTCTGTTTTTTCAGCCATAAAGAAGGGGCATCCTGCCCACTCTGCACCTGGAGCGTCTGTCTCCTCTTCAACATTTTCCATTCAGATCCGCCAGAAATAACATCGTCAGGACACATCTCCTGTCTCAGGTCACTTCGCCAATTCACTTAACTCTTGACCATTATTGCGAACTACCTTCATCTCACCCGGTCCCTTCTATGAGTAAAGCCACACTCTGCCAGCTTTGAATTGTCTACTGCTCTCTGAAATTCCTCTCTCTCTTTCTGCCAAACCATGTTCTTATGGGGTGAAGAAGACAAGGAAGAAAGATATTGGGAAGAGATCAATGTGCCAATGATTAATGAGCTTTCATTTGGATTAAAAAGCATCTGTCGTTAAGAAAAGGGTTGATTGAATGAGACTGACGGGTCTGAAATCGGCCAGAGCAAAGCAAGATGAAGGTTTCCTGTGCCCTTCCCCGAGACAGTGGGGGTGTCTGCACCAGCCAGCTGGCCTCAGGACCTCACCTGTTACCTGTTACCTCACTCGCACACCCCTTTTCAGTGTGGCTGGGAGTTAGGAGTTGTGTGTGTGTGTGTGTGTGTGTGTGTGTGTGTGTGTGTGTGTCTATTTTCACTTTATTTTGGTTTTGCCTGTAAATGTATGTAATTTAAAAATAGAATTCACTTGTTCAGAGTCGCTTTCTCCCATCATGATGCCATTAATGTACAGAGCTGTTTCATGCATTTGGGTTCTTGCATAGGATGTGGACAACCTTCTTACATCCAAAACTCTTGGGATCCCTTACAAGAACATTCAATGAATCAATTAGAAATATCATGGTCAAATCACAGTGGAACCAGGGCCCCCTCTCTACAAACGGTTGAAGCCCTTGGCACATTGCACTGGTTACCAATGCTTTATCTCCAGGTGGCACAGATGAACGAAGCTAAGTCCCAGCACTCTGCTGACCTTGAATGCATCCCTGTAATGCTTCTGTAACCTGTGCAAACTTGATCTGCACTTCATGTCTGCAGCCAGGGAAATCCACACCAGCGGTGTAGCATTTCTGCCCATACACACAATGCCTCATGCGATGTTACATTTAATTGCACAAAAGTAAAGACAACCTTTTACGCAGTCTTCTCTGCATACAAGGTCTGGGGCGCAGATATGATCACGCTTTGCTATCAGAGCAAAAGGAGTGCACTTAGGCCGATCGATGAGCAATGATTCATAACATCAGAGTTATGATAAGCAGAGATTAGGGGGAAACAGCAAATTCCCGTGTCTGGGAGAGGCATTTCCCCTTGCTCATCCATCTCAAACATCTGGCTCCCTTCCAGACGTATCCATGTCAGCATCATGCGCTGCAGCCCAGCGTAAACGAATTACGCTGGAAGGAGGTATGTAGACACATTTCTCAAGCCTCCCAGAGCTGCAGGTTTCTGTTATTGAGTTCCTCGCATCAGGGCCATCTGTTATGACTGTCCTGAGATAATATGACCTACAGTAGATGGAAATGATTGTCTATTCAGCTTCAGAACATGCCGGTCCCAGTTCCAAGGGGCAGAGCGCTCCTCTCTTCCCGCCCACTTATCTCCCATAACATTCAAGACGGGGCTGTGTGTCTCCTCAGCAGATCCTGTGAGTGCATTAGATGTGTGGTGTCTCAATGTCCTTGGGATATCAGTTCTTCAATACTAATTATTTTAACTATAAATGTAAAAATAACAGACTAGTAAGAGAATATGAGGTCATGTGGAAGATACAAATATTAGGTCTAACTATTTTTATTTGCTTACCAGTATTTTATGTTAAAATGTTTATATTGATTTTTCTTTCCAGATAACTGCCTCCATTCTTGAGATTAAATATGCTTTCAATTTCCAATGATCAAGTGGCATATACTAAGTTTAAATTAACTTTTTAAAAAGGCAAACCCTTGATTTAGACCCAAGTGGGCAGGTTGGAGTCCATGGACCGGCTGGGGTGTGGAGAGTCCCCAGCTTACCTGTCACTCACAGAAGGGAGCATTAGGGGGAGTTTGTGGTCCAAACTTCTTAATTCTGTACAAATGCAAAAATAATTACCTGGAGTGTGTCCTTAGGACACACAGTGGTGCTGACTTAGGACACCCAGGCTGGGGAATAAAGTGAGCAAGCCATCTCTCTATTCAAACCTTTTGTTTACTCACCTATGACACATGAGAATCAAATGTGAGGCTGTGCATTTTCATGCCTCTCAACCTACACCTCACTGCTCTCCGCTCTATCCATGGGTCCTTATCCCCACGGTGCACAAAGACCACCACTCAGAGCAATGGAGATACTGGTGCCCAGCCTTGAAGTCAACTCCGTGTGCCCAACCTGACCCAGTGGGCTGAGGGTAGGAAGTGATGTGAGTTCAAGTATGAATCGTTGTTCTACTGCTGAAGGCTGGGGCCAAATTCTCTGTACCAGAGTCAGTGTAGGTATTGCACAGAGAGTTCAACCCACCTCCATTTGTCACAGGATGTCTCCTGTTTGGTCGTGGTCATTTACACAACATTTTCCACTCCGTTGGGGAGTACTAACTGTGAGGGCTGGGAGACAGTCCACAAACTTGACCTTAGTAGTGTGTCAATGAAATTTCTGGATCATAGTTCAATATGCTTGTCTTTGTCCCCCACACATCTGTTCCACCAAAGTGCCTCTAGCTTTGAAAGAGCAGGTCTATTGGTTGACCTTTAAAAGACATATTTTTGACCTGCATTTCTAGTTTTTGTGAACAGTCTTGGAATATTTACCATAGCTTTTTCAGATTGACAATTGGACCCTTTAGTTTAAATTTAAATGGACTCACCCTAAAAAAGGGGGGTATGGAAGTTGACAGAACATATTGTACTTAATATTTAAAATGGAACCAAATTAATGTGTGAGGACCGGTTCACTATGGTTCCCTATGCACAGACACACTGTGTCTTCGTTCACATTCTCCCTCACTCAGCAGGAAGCTACGCTGCATGGAGAAGGCCTTTCACTGTCCCGTGTGTGTGTTTCATCAGTTATCTACCTGGGAACCCACCCATTTATTCTTCTGCACATCTTTGGGAAATAGTGTGTATTTGGGGGGAATGGGTTTGCTAAGGTAGCAGCGTGGCTGTGAATGTTAAAACACGTGACTCATCTCCTCTCTGGGCAGGGATTCAGCTCATTCGCTTTCTCTTCCCCTCAAGTTGCTGGAAAACTACTTTCAGGTTGTAATAAAGGACATCCCAAAGCAGGTTGTTTTCAGGGGCCGGCAGACCCTGTTCGTTAGCTTTTGACCTCCTCTTAACGAGGAGGAGGGATCCTACCAGAGCAGGTGCTTATGTTGTGTTTCTAATTAGAATTCAAGCTGCTCTTAATGTCAGTTCTAAAGGCTCCATGGTAGAGAATTAGTTGCTACCATAGAAATCAAATGTCAGGAAGACGCCTGGACAGTGTGAACCCTGGGCTGTTGCTCTGAGAAGGGCATCTACTCGGCAAGAGGCTGCGAGCTGTGAGAGGAACTGTGCAGGGGACCAGGGCAGGGCAGGTCCAGGGCCGAAGCATTAGGGAGCACCCGATGCATGAGGATTAAAATGCTGTCCAGGCTTTCAGCACAAGCTGTTGGTGACATGTGTACAGTGTCCTCAAGGAGGCCCTGAGGCCTGGCAGGAGGCAGGCCTGAGCTTGATGTTGGAAGTGACTCTGCAGGCCTCCAACCCCGCAAGAGCTGGGCAGGCGGCCAGCTGGGAGCAGAGCACCAGTACATTATCGCTCTCGTTCGCAAACCTTCTCATCATTTCCTAAAAAAATGATCCCAAGTCCCCCCCCACCCCCCACTGCTTATGAATTATCAATATTCTCACTTTCAGGTCAGGAAATAGCGGTAACCGTACCTTTGGAATTGCACTTGTTTATTCGGCTGTTATGTAGACTTTTGAGACCTGCATGGCTTAAATTTAAACGATGATTTAAATTGTAACCAACCCATAATCTCACTAACTCAAATTGAAATAATTATCTTAAACATCACCTCATTCCATTTTGAATTAATTTTCTTAAGTCTGGCAACCTAATTGAATGAGAGGAATTGCAGCGGAGAGAGGCCTTCCTCACATTTGGGCCTTGATTTTCCGAATATAAAATTCATATATTTTTCTCAACAATTCATTAGCTGGGGACCCCCTCCAGGGATGGGAGGTCTAGCAAGGAAATTAATTCCTAAATGAGAGGTTCCTGCCGAAACCTCTCCCACAAGATACATCGAGGATCCAAAGAAAGAGGCCCCCGAATGCAGGGTTCACCCAGAGTGTGACTATTTGGCTGCCCCTGAGAACATCAGCCAGTCATTGTGGGATCCTTTAGTATTCATTATAATAAAATTAATTTTGATTAATTCATTCATTATTAATCTTGCATTCAAATGCAATTCCATATAAACTGCATTGTGATTTAGCAATTAATTTACACGGTGAGATGGAGAAGCATTTCCTTGGTCCTCCAAGGCACAGATCTCCATCGTGTCAGAGAGTCAGGGGGGCAAGCCTGGAAGATGAATTTGTCTAGAAGTATTCCAGGAAAAATAAAAAGGCAGCATTTAAATTATAAATGCTGAAGCGGGGGGGTGGTGTCATTCCTGCCTCATGTTTTACAATATTAATAATAAATAAATAAATAAATAAATAAATAACAAATTTTGCAGTCTCTCTTAGGAAGGAAAAGCACACACATATACTTCAGATGTCCAAGTAAAGTTCAAGTCTGCAAGCAGTTTAATTGAATTGTGAAAGTTTCTCCTTTCTATTATCATCTAAATGAGCTTTTAAAGAAATGGGGTTGTAATAAGAAACTCTGAAATGACTAATTGTAGGCCCACCGCACCCAGTCCTCACCCCTCTGCTTGGCATAAGGTGGCTGACAATCAGCAGCTCATTTGGTAATAAGCGCGTGTTCATAAGGTCAGTTCCGGCAGTTGGTGGGAATTCAGGGCAGTCCAGAAGCCCAGTCTTCTCGCTGAGGCAGGGAGCCTCACCTGTCCCTAACGCTGGACAGCAGGTGGCCGGGGTTTGAGGCAGGTGTTGAGAGCTGGGCCTGCAACAGGGACCACGATGGAGGGAAGCAAGTATCTGACCTGGTCTGAATCCATCCATGCTCTGGGCTCTGAATAAGGAATGTGGCAGGGAAGGCATGACAGGGGACTCTCCTGGAGGCAGCTGTGCTGCCAGGTGAGGGGAGTAGGAGGGAGGGCCAGGTCAAGATTCTAGACCCGGGACCAGCACCGAGAGAGCCCATGGAGGGCTTTCCGATGTTCTCTCTGGGGGCCCATCACTGCAATTCTGTTCCATCTTGTACCCAAAGTGTCCTAGTGACGTGGGAGGCATGGGTTGTGTCCTTGGAAGGAATGAACTTGGGGGCTGAGTCAGTGCACTAACTAACCTGGTCCAGATGTTCTGTGTTAAGATAAGAGGCCCCTCAATGTGGCTTCAAGGAGCTCTCAGAACTCTCTCTGTCCCTCCTCCCACGTCATGGCACAGTGGTCAGTGTACAAGATCTAACCCTTCTCCATTCCGCTCTCATCAGACACCAGCATCCACAGGGAAGCTTGCAAGCCACTGCCTGACTGCGCCAGGGTGACCCCAGGAACCTCATGGAGGAGGAGCATTCCCCCTGCTTACAGGGAGGTAACTGTGGACTCCCTCAGGGAGTGGGGACAGGACAGGCCCCTCGGAAATACTGTGCTTCGGAAAGTGGGCAGTGAGGGAACTGAGGCCCACTCTTGTCTGTCTCCACACATCAACATATCTGTACACATGTAACACTTGTCGGTGTGTGTATATGTACAACTTCATATGTTTATTATGACGAAGGGATGGAGATCACGATTTAAAAGAACAATAAACAGGTGAACTTGGTTCCAGGAAAATCTGAAAGGGACAGTGAAATGCATTTGGGAAAACAGGGAAAGTGCAGGTGAAGAACCCACGTTGTTTTGTGATTACAGAATCGGTTGTAACTGCACAATGAGAGGCCACATCTCTCCTGATGTGAAATACGCGTGATGGAGAAGAAAGAGGTGCTTGAAGCTTCTGTAACAATGAGATGCCGATGGTTTACAAACTCCTCAGGGTCATTCAGCAACACTGAGGCCACAGCTGGGGCGCTGGACTGAGTCTCCACCTCCACCCCGGGACTCTCTGGTGACTGAGTGGCCAGGACAGCTTCCTTTTCTCCTCTTAGTGAGTGTGTCCTGTCCCCAGATGCTGCAGGGGCGATGGCTGTGGCCTCTGTGTCTTTATCCTTCCAAACCTCCTGGAGAGCTGAGGGCAGGGGCCTGTCCTGTGGTCAGCAGCTGCAGAGCAAGCTCTGCCCAACCCAGGGAGCACCCTGCTGCCCGCAATGGTGCATTTAATGTAAACACACTAATCTTATCTAATAAGTGGGAATATGCCTCACAAAGATGGCAGTGCCCACAGCCACAAGATGGCGGCGCCCAGTCCCCTAGGCGCTGCAGCTGCCCAGGGCCGGCATATGCAGCACAGCCAGGCCCGCCCCTCAGGTGGGTCCTGCAACTCCAGAATCCCCCAGTCCTGTCAAACCCCAGCTGCCCAGGGCCGGCATGAGGTGCAGGAAAGCCTTGGATGGCAGCTTCCCATGTTCCCAGGGCTGTACGAGGCTCAGGTAAGCAGGGCTGGCTGAGGCTTGCACTGCCAGCAGTGGCAGCACCAGAGGTTTGATGGGGGTATCGCCTTCCCCTAAACTCCAGGTCACCTCCTGCCCCTGAGAAGGTCACCTCCTGCCTCCTGGACTGTGAGAAGGGGCAGGCTGAGCTGAGGGACCCCCCCCCCTCTCCAGTGCATGAATTTTCATGCACCAGGCCTCTAGTATAGATATAATATGTATGCACACATACATAGTATATATGTACACACATGGTACACACAGGTATACATGCACATGCCACACACACACACACACACACACACACACACACTCCATTGTTTTCTGCCTGTGAAAATGAAGTCAGTCTCTGGCAGGAACTTATGTCCAGCAAAATCACTGTCAGTTGTTTTTCTGCCTGCTGAGACCAAGTCCTGCATCACATTTTTTCTCCATCCTCTCAGGAACCCAGAGAGAGAACACAGATTAAATTGCTGTTTGAAACCAAACGCCTTGGTAAGTACAGTACCCTCTAGAGCAGGAGCAGCACGCAGACCCTCCCAGCATCACCCGGAGCCAGTCTGCAGGGTTTTGCGTGCACAGGGCACTTCAGACAGCGTGCCAGAAGTCTGCTGCCATACAGTTAATGGATTTATCAAATACCTTATTTCATGCTTTCTGCTTTTGATTTATGAATTTTGATCCTGGAGACAAGGACCCTGTGAGTATTGATTGTGGGAAATGTCAGACTAACAGAAGTTAATTTCACTTGTGCATGTGGAAGTCTCTGATTCCCTGACAGCGCTGTCTGCAGAAGGATCAGCTGTCAGGCGCCCAGTGACATGGCACTGTCACCACAGGCAGCCGCCCCGCACGCAGGCCTGAGCTGCACCGTGTCATGGATTGAAGGGGTGCACAAATGTGTATGGACGTGGGGTCTGGTTGCAGTGAAGAGGTTCGATGACTGGGATGCCATGAGGGGGTTGGGCATGATGCCATGTGTGGGGGGTGCCCTGCCCTTTGTGGCTTCATGCTTTTGATTGCAATATGCCTGACAGGATAATGGAGTGTCATTCTGCCAGCTTCCAACTTGGTTAGGGACAGTTTATTTATCGATTGACTTTCTTGTGTGTAAATTATCAATCTTTCTCATACTCCAGTCAGTCAATGAGTCATTACTTATGCAATAATATAGTAATGTGGTCCCTTGGCAGGTGCGTCTTTAATTCAAATTTCATGTGACTCAGAAGTCTCCGAGCTAGAAATGAGATGGTCTTCTAACTCTTTGCACAGGCTAACTCATAAGACCGTAACATCTCGGTGGTATTTCACAGTGCACCGTGTGGTTAACAAAGTCATTGATGCAAATGGCTCTATGTTAGTAAAATGAGCATTGGCGCATTCTTTAGTTGAAACATAAAGGAAAAACAAACCAGAAGTATGTATAACACACACAGAGCATTGTATTCTGTTACTATGATAGTGAGCCTTATTGCATATTAATTGCACTATAACCTTTTAGTCCATTGATTTTTATTCTTGGGGAAAAAGTAACTCCAAAGGTCCAATAGAAGAGAGTATAACTAAGGTATTCAGTGATGCAGCCACTGTGTTACAAGTGTTTGGAAGAACATTGGCTGTTTTCAATACAACATACTTTTTGGAACAGTGTTAAGTTCACAGCAACCTTCAGAGGAAGGTGCAGGGATTCCCCAAATGCCCTATCCCCTTATCCCCCCACTCCACCCCCACTGCCTCCCACAATCAACATCCTCCCCACAGGGGCACAGTTGTTGCAATGGATAACCCTATATCGATATATCATTGTCACCCCAATCATGGTTTCCATTAGGGCTCACTCTCAGTTTTGTACAATCCATGGGTTTGCACAGACATATGACATATACCAACCATCATAGTAGCTTCACTGCTTTAAAAATCCTCTGTGCTCCACCTGGTCATCCCTCCATCACCTCTAACTTCTGGCTACCACTGATCTATTCACTGTCTCCATACTTAGGTCTTTTCCAAAAGATCATAGAGTTGTAATCATACCATGGGTGTGGCCTTTTCACATTGACTTCTTTCACTTAGCAATGTGCATTTAAGGTTCCTCCATGTCATTTTGTGTCTTTAAATCTCATCTCTTTTTATTATTTATTTATTTTTTTAAATCTCATCTCTTTTTAGTGGTGAATAAAATTCCATCGTCTGGATGAACCAGTTTATGTATCCATCCACCTACTGAAGGACATCTTGGATATTTTCAATGTTTTGACCATTTTGAGTGAAACTATTATAATTAGGGTTTTGTGTGGGCATAAAATTTAAATTTATTTTGATAGATACCAAGGCCCACAATTGATGGATCTTATAATAAGAGTATATTTAGTTTCATAAGAAGTCACGCTGTCTTCCAAAGTGGCTGTACCGCTCTGCATTCCCACCAGCAGTGAGTGAGGCTTCCTGTTGCCCCACATCCTCGTCAGCATTGGGTGTTGTCACTGAATTTTGTACATAGAATATACGCTCATGGGAAATGAAGACAGGTTTACTGACTCTTTTCTCATCTAGATTCCTTCCATGTTCTCTTCTTACATTATTGCACTGCCAGGAATCCCCAGGATCATGTTAAACACAAGGGATAAAAGGATATCCCTTCTTTTTTAAAAAAAAATATATTTTATTGATTTTTTACAGAAAGGAAGGGAGAGGGATAGAGAGCTAGAAACATTAATGAGAGAGAAACATTGATCTGCTGCCTCCTGCACACCTCCTACTGGGGATGTGCCCACAACCAAGGTACATGCCCTTGACAGGAATCAAACCTGGGACCTTTCAGTCTGCAGGCTGATGCTCTATCTACTGAGCTAAACCGGTTTGGGTGGATATCCCTTCTTGTGGGTCTTATTTTGAAGATGTGTCCAAAGAGACCGGAACATTTTATCCTGGAATTCATTGTGCCTCACTGGTCAGGCATGAGCCTGTGAGTATGCAGCTCTCTAGTCTGGCTGTAATAGAGCTATTCTTGGTCTCTATGCACATTTGGCTTTCTAACCTCAATCTTTCTGGGGATTGAGTATTTCCTGATATGCATGCGCTGGACACTCTGGAGGAAGGACCCTCAGCAGGGCTTCTAAATGCTCTCTTTGTAAAAATCTCCCATGTCCAGCACCATGTCCAGTCACCTCCAGACATCCTGCTCTTTTCAGACATTCTTCTCAACCCAGCATGACCACCAAGATCCACCCCACCTGTCCTCCCAAGGCCAGGCTCTGAAAATTCTCATAAGGCAGAAGTCTGGGGGAAAACGGGGATTTACCTCCTAGTTTCCTATTTAATGTCAATGATCAATGTCCTTTGTTGCCTGGTGACCAGTGTCTTAAAAATTGTCATTCTATAGATTTTGTCTGGTTTTGATTGTTCAGGAAGAAAGGTAAATTCAGTATCTGTCACCCTCCCTCAGTCTGGAGCAGCAAATCCTTTATGCACATACTAATCACTGATTGATTGTAACATGTCCCAAGATCCAGTGGCTCTTGGAGGCAAAATATGAGAGTAGGAAAATTTTAATTAAAATTCAGGAAGAAATTGAATATATTGGCAGAAGGTTCTTTAAATAGTTTATTTTATAGTAAAATTGAACATTTGTATTTACAGCATTCACCAACAAAACAACAAAGTTTAAACTAATCCAAAGTCTGATATATTTGTTACATTTAGTAAAAGCTCTGTATAATACATATTTATTTGTAAAATTATGTTGAAGTAATTTTTGAGTTTTTCAGATGTTTTTTAAGCCACTGACTAAATCAACACTAGCATTATTTCTTACCATACATATTGTTCTCTGGAATCATAAATTAATATTTGAGCCAAATATACAATGTCTGTCAGTTTTTCTGTAGGATACCAGTTAATATGCTGTTTGCTGATTAATTGAGAGTGGATAAGGAATTAGAATATATGCATGTATATGCCTCTCTGTATGTCTTAAGACTAGTATCCTATCTAACAAAAGAGTAATATGCAAACTGAGCATCACTCCAACATACAAGATGGCTGCCCCCATATGGATAAAGATGGCTACCCCCATGTAGACACAAGATGGCTGCCACAAGATGGACATCAGGGGAGGGCAGTTGGAAGGGACCAGGCCTGAAAGGGAGGGCAGTTGCGGGCCAGCAGTCCAGCAGCGAGGGCAGTTAGGGGTGACCAGACCTGTAGAGGAGGGCAGTTAGGGGCAAACAGGCTGGCAGGGGAGCAGTTAGACATCAATCAGGCTGACAGGGGAATGGTTAGGGGGTGATTAGGCTGGCAGGCAGAAGAAGTTAGGGGCAATCAGGAAGGCAGGCAGGTGAGCATTTGGGAGCCAGAAGTCCTGGATTGTGAGAGGGATGTCTGACTGCCCATTTAGGCCCGATCCCAGTAAGGCAGTCAGACATCCCTTGAGGGGTCTCAGATTGGAGAGGGTGAAGGCTGGGATAAGGGACACCCCTCTCCCATGAACAAATTTTATGCACCGGGCCCTTAGTTTCAAGTATGAAGATAGAAACTTACATTTAATGAGCTGGTGGAGATTGTTGGTGAGCTAGTGACCATGACAGGTCATCTCACTCTGATTCTCCAAGCCTCAGTTTCCTCGTATTAATGTGTTAATAGGGGTCTGTAATGAACCACTCAAGATTATAAATGATTTAGAAAATGTGGGGTACAACATAAACTGTAAATAGCAGCATGATCCATCCCCTTGAGTTTGGAGCCATTAGAAATGCTGTCAAAGGGAAGAGAACATGATGCTTGATGTTTTTGGACTCTCCATCAATTTTCAAAGACCTTTTTGAGTGTCACGGAATTTTATAAGTGTGACTATCAGCCTGCAATGTACTAGCTGTCTTCTTTTACAAGTGCTCGAGTTAAGAAGGGCAAAATTCCAGCAGTTCTGAAATAGACTTTGGCTATATGTGCCTCATGTAAAGTGCCAACTATTTTACAGTTGGCATATATCAGCGTTACCAATAACACACCATAAATAATTTTGAGTAAAAACATATATGAATCATGAATAGAGAAGGAATATTTTCTGTGCATAGACCAACATTAGTCAGTGCAAAAACATTTTGCTTGCTTCCATCGGCATTATGACACCACAAAGCTCCAAAAATTCTCTTTAAGTGCCCAGACCATGGGATATCTTGTTTTAAACAATGCCACTTTGAGGAAGTGCAGGACAAAGTCGTCACATCTGCCGGTTCAGTGAGCATCAGTGGGTATCTCTCTCCCTTGCTCCTGTCCCCTGATTTCTGCAGGGGAGGTGTGGAGTCCTGGAAAGTCCTTCCCCACAACCAGTTCCAATGCTGTCACCTATCAGAGGCTAATCTGCTTGCCACTGACATTAGTTTAAATATCTTCATACTTTCTAAGCCCAAATGATTCTCAAAACAGGTGATAACAATGTGGGGGAGTTGGTCTCTCCCGTTGGACATAAGTGAAGTAGCGGCTGCCATCTTGCAACCAAGAGTGGAGGCAGCATGCAAGGACCAAGCTGGGAGAGGAGAGAGAGGGAGTAAACTGAATCACATTGTGTGTCCTCTAGACGTCTCATTTTCATAAGCCAGTGAAGCCCATGGCATCCTCATGGCCATGGTGCTTCTAAAGTGCCTGTGTTCTGTTGTTTTGAGAGATACTGCTGGAGTGTAGAGCAGCATTCAAACACGGTCTCCACTTCTAGGGCGTCTGCCTCAGTGCCTGCTTCCTCTGGGACATTCCCTTGGGGTCTTTACCACCCCAGCCTTCCTTGACCTGCCAGCTGACCTGAGTTTGCTCTTTGGAATAGAAGGATGACAGCACACTGTACAGCACAGAGACCCCTCTCCCCCCTTCCCAGGGCAGCAGGTGAAAGAACATGACGTGGGGGTGACAACAAGGAACTGGACCCAAGACCAGCGGGGAAGCACCTGCAGGCACTGAGGGGCCCAGGTGGGCAGTAGCCTTGCCTCACAGCAAAGATCCACTCCACGCTGTTGAGTGAGGTCAGTGGATGACAACCTGATTCTAGAAAGGACCCTGAGTATTTATTTCCATCTCTGTTGGACCCTTATCTTATCTACATTCCTGGGACAGGTTTTGCTTTTGTTTGGGAATTTTAATTTTTTTTCTCTTCCCCTCCCCCCATCCTTTAGTTTTTTGTTGTTTTTTTAATCTGCTGGTAATCTCAAACTGACTGGAATGGTAATTTAAGGGGGTTAAATAAAATGCAGCCACGAACACAAGAGATGACATGACTCAATTTGATCATGGAATTCACCG
This sequence comes from Vespertilio murinus, assembly GCA_963924515.1. Classification (NCBI taxonomy): domain Eukaryota; kingdom Metazoa; phylum Chordata; class Mammalia; order Chiroptera; family Vespertilionidae; genus Vespertilio; species Vespertilio murinus. Next base: position 38,678,047 of record OZ004709.1, on the reverse strand, counting down.
CCCCTAACCAGGGTGGGTTTCACTCTAAGATTCCCAGGCTCCTTCCCTGAGAGAGCCTTTCTAGACCCCACGCCCCCTCCCACAGCCTGCCCTGCAGCTGCCTGTGGAAGCTCACTGCCCCGGGCAATGGACTCCAAAAGCACCCAGGTGGCCCGGAACCTGGCCTCTGCGGCTGCCCCACGCATCGACTTCCTGTCACGTCTACTCACTTACAGTTTGTTGACTTGATTTAGAAAATAAAACCAAACTTGCAATTCTTCTTTCTTATGGAGTGAAGACAACTGCTATCTGTAACACAGGAATGCCAGTCATCACGTATCACAAGGATTTCTGAATAATTCGGGAACAAATGAAGAATGGTGTTCTTATCAAAGAGATAAGTTTGGACAAGGACAATCCCACTTAAAGTTCTTGATTTGGCGATGTTCCTACAGAGGCCCCCGGAGAATTTTTTCCAGATGTAGAAATTGGAGACCCAAAAAAACACAAAAATTCTTCAAATATTTGGAGTGATAAAGAGAGGAAGCAGTTGGGAAAAACAACATGCCATGCTGTGGATGTGTGGGTCAGTGTGAGCATTTGCGTGCACAAGGGTGCTCACACACATGTGCTTGCTCTGAGACCATGTAACCACGTGTGTGTGTGTGTGTGTGTGTGTGTGTGTGTGTGTATGTGTGTGTATGTGTGTGTGTGCACGCACAGCTGGGACCTTATTGTCCTGCTTTCTCTTTTGCTTACATTGGGCAGTCTACAGTACAAAGAGCAAACTTTTTTATTTTTTTGCTACACATGTGAAATAGGAAGAAGATGTGAACACGTGTGCAGGGCCAGCCTCTGTCCTGCAGCTCTGCCGACAGCTTGCGAGGTGGGCATGGTTAACAAGCCCTACAGCTGGCGGATCTGTGCAGACATAATTGTGCACGAGTGGTGGGGGAGCGGGAACCGGGGAAGAAATAAAATAGATAACAAGCGAGGGAAGTAGCCCTGTAAACAAGCAGCATGCTCTCCCCTCCGCAGCGCGCCCGTGGCTGGAGGCAGCGTCTGTGTGCAGCGTGACTCCTAATCCATATCGCAAACAGCTTCCAGATGCTTCCATCCCAACCTCTCGGAATCCCTGCCCTTCACAGATGCCTCTCCAGGAGGGGGTCTGTCTATGAGGAAAATGGGCGGATTTTACTAATCACTCATTTCCAATCTCCCTGATGGGACTTTTATTAATACACACGTGTCCCCTGCCTCTGGGGCTGGAAGGACGTGCTCACTCAGTCATGTGGGAGGGAGGCGAGGCGAGGAGGGCTGGGCCGTGCTGGGTGCTGCCTGCTGTGCCTTGTGTGGTGTTCTGTGGTGCACACTCTTTGCCGACATGGGCAGGAGAGGCAGGGAATACACAGGACAGTGTCAGCACTGAAGTTCCTCCTGGGGTTGAGCAGCGGGAGGGGCTGGGCATCCTGGTCCCTGAGGCCACAGAGCCCACGGCCCAGGCCGCCCCTTGGTGCCTGCTGCTGCTCTGGGATGGGGAGGGCGGTCCTTCTGGTGGGAAAGAGACATCCCCTTCCTTCCCGCCCAGGGCCACCCAGCCAGGCCCTGCTGATCGCCTCTAATCAAGGCTCCAGTTTGCACTTTGTACCCTGAGAAACCAACATGAAACAAATCGGTCTGAGTCCTCAGCTGGGAGAGCAGAAATCATGGGCTTTCCTTTCCTTTCTTCCTTTTCCTGGTTCCGTGCTGCTCACTTCAAAACACTGTGCTAATATGTGCCCAGTGATCACTTTTATTTTATTTTATTTTAGTTTTTATTTTATTTTATTTATTTATTTTTATTTTATTATTTTTTAATTTATTAAGGTATTATATGTGTACACAGCTTATCATTGCCCCCCCTCCCAGATATGCCCTCCCTCCCCAGAGTTTTGTGTCCATTGGTTGTACTTGTATGCATGTATACCAGTCCTTTGGTTGATCTCTTATCTCCCCCAGATCTCCCTATGCCCCTCCCCACTGTCATTTGACAGTCTGCTTGTTGTTTTACTGTCTCTATATCTATCTTTCTGTTCATTAGTTTATAATGTTCTTTAATATCCATAAATGAGTGAAGTCATGTGGTGTTTCTCTTTCATTGACTGGCTTATTTCACTCAGCATGATGCTCTCCAATTCCATCCAGGTTACTGCAAATGATGAGAATTCCTTCCTTTTTATGGCAGCATAGTATTCCATGGTGTAGATGTACCATAGTTTTCTGATCCATTCATCTGCTGACGGGCACCTAAGCTGTTTCCAAATCCTAGCTATTGTAAATTGTGCTGCTATGAACATAGGGGTGCAAAACAACAAACGACAAATGTTGGCGAGGTTGCGGAGAAAAGGGAACCCTGGTGCACTGCTGGTGGGATTGCAGGTTGGTGCAACCACTGTGGAGAACAGTATGGAGTCTCCTCAAAAAACTGAAAATGGAACTCCCATTTGACCCAGTAATCCCACTACTAGGAATATACCCCAAGAAACCAGAAACACCAATCAGAAAGGATATATGTACCCCAGTGATCACTTTTAAAGCCAGAAGACGGGAAAGGGTGGCGCTGGTAAGTCCTCTGCACATCTGAGAGCTCCCAGTGCTCTCACCCTGTCACCTGGTCCCCTGCCGTGTCACAGGCGGGACCGCTGGGTTCTCTCTGTGCAGCTGCCTTTCTGGGCAGAGCAGATGCTGGGCTTCCTCTCTCTTAGCTCACAGTCCCCGCGACGCCCTCACCTTCCAGCCGGAGGGTTTGCTTCCTGCTTCCAAGGGAAGGAGGACGTTCAAAGCATGTCCCCACCTGAGGTGTGCAGCAGGAGGGTGAGCCTCAGAGTCAGAAGAAGGAGCGCAGGGGACAGAATTCTGCCGGCCGCCCGAGGACAGGTGAGGGGGTGAAGAAAGAAAGAGAGAAGGGATTAAAAATGTTAGGTTTTAAAGTTACATGAGCACGTGCATAAACGCACTGATTGTGAGCTAGCTCTGTGAACTCCAAAGGCAGGTGCCCTCTTCGTGGTGAGGGGCAGGGCGCCCAGAGGGATGTGCCCTGAGGGCCCCCACAGACAAGAGGACAGGAGGGGCCTGGCGAGGATACAAGTGAAGATATGGCTGCTACAGCTTCTGCATGAACCGTGCAGAGGACGGGGCTCAGGGGCGAGTGGAGCCCCTCCTGGGTAGGATCCTACCGCTGGGTGGGTGAGCAGAGGGTCCAGGGCAGACAAGTGTTTGCAGCTCGGCCTCGCTGTGAAGCCTTCAGAACTGCCCTGCGGGGTGGGGCTGTGGGGCAGTGGGGTTGGGGGACCCGCCTTGTCAGGGCAGGGCCTGGCTGAACCAACGGGACGCAAGAGACCACCCAGCTTCCCCGTGTGGCTCAGGGTCAGCCTTCAGATCCGACTGTCGCTTCTTATTCTCCATGAAAGAGTGATAGCGAGGAGAGAAACAAACATGGTAAAAATAACCTGGAGCGGGGGGGGGGGGGGTTACTCAATAAAGGGCAAAGATAAAGCCGTAAAAACAAGCAGCTCCGGTGACGACAGAAATGCCCAACCGGACAAGATGACCCTGAAGGGCCAGGCAGGGTCCTCCATGTGGATGAGAAACAAATGAAGCCATAAAGCATGCCTGCGGGTCAGCCCCAGGTCCGGCCAGCCCCCCGCGGGGAGGGCCGCGGTGGAGGTGCTGGACGTGGCTGCCCCTTAGATAGCCCCCGTGGCAGAGCACCCTCCCTGACCCCTGACCCCTGACCGCTGTGAATGCCGGAGGGATATCAGCTCCAGGGCGAGCACCTGGTTCCTCTGAGCTTCCGGGACTCGGACTCCTGGGGAGGGTGGGAGGACGATGCCAGCACCGAGCTTGCCTCTCACTGTTGCAGACTCCGGAACCTCCGGTACAGCTGGTGAGTCAGAAGCTCATATGGGGACCTGGCCCCTGACACCCGCAAAGGGACAGGTGTGGGACTGGCTCTTCACCTGTGAGGCCTGCTGCCGCCTCCAGGTTGAGCATCAGGACTGAGAGAACTGCCTGGTGGGGCGGGAAAAGCACCCTGAAGGGGGCCTCTCCCCACCCTGCAGACCAGGTCACTCCAGTCCATCCGGGGTCTCCTACCTCCGCAGGCTCCCCAGAAACCGAAGAGGGTTATTCCCTCGGCCTCTGTCTGTCAGGTTGAGTGGGAGACGCAACCCCCTCCTCAGTGGCTCCTTCAACGTCCTTTTCCCAGACTCCCCCTGAGGAAGCTGCTATGCCTCACGTGCAAAGAGATGATGGCGTTTCATCCCTCAGCCCCTTCTAGAACTTACAAGCCCTGATGATTTTCAGATCCCTACTGTGGGCATGCCTCCCCCTCTCAGAGGACCAAAGTGGGAAAGGTCGGTTGTTATTTCAAGGAACATAGTCTACAGGAAGTCGCAAGCCACACACACACACACTATTCCACTAAGTTTATGATAAAATACAATGTCTTTATTCTTTTCAAGAAAAAAAAAAGTCTTGATAATAATTAATTTTTGTTGTTGTTGTTAATCCTCACCTGAGGATATTTTTCCATTGATTTTTTTTTTTTTTTTTTTTTTTTTTTTTTTTTTTTTTTTTAGAGAGAGAGAGAGAGAGAGAGAGAGAGAGAATGGAAGGTAGAAGGAAGGGACTGAAAGAGAAAAATATCAATGTGAGAGAGATTTATTGACTGGTTGCCTCCTGCGGGCACCCCAACTGGGCTGGGGATCTAGCCTGCAACTGAGGTACCCGCCCTTGACCAGAACTGAGCATGTGACCCTTCAGTCCACAGGGCCAATGCTCTAACCACTGAACAAAACAGGCCAGAGCAACAATTAATTTTTTTAAAAAAAATACAAAACTATTTTACAGACTTTCATTCCTCCCCCTAAACATTTGCTCATTAAATACAAATAATTACGGCATAATTAAAAACTGCCTTCCCCCAAATCCCTAACCTGTTTTATTCCAGCTCTTCTTTTCTAGTCACTTTCAGTTTTTATCAAGAAAAGGTTTTTGTTGTTGTTGTTTCCCTTTGTGGTAACATATGGCCGATGGCGCAACATGCATTATTTCCTCGCTTGAAAAACAAGGCTGCCAGCGTCCACTCACCTATGACTAGGCTCCCCAGACATGGCCTCCCCTCGGCACCGATGGCTGGCTCTGAGAGGAGCCCGGCTGTGGGGCTCGAAGCACACGGGGGGAAGCAGGGGGCACGCACACAGATGGCCGAGGACGCAGCGGCACCCTGAAAGGCTATTCAAAACAATTAACTCCCACTCGCGCTGAGCAGAGACAAACAATCACCCATTCGGGTTGGAATTAGTTCCACTATCTTTATCCAAGCCACCCAAACAAACTTCCCCACGTTGGGGCTCCCGGACAAGCGCTTGGGAGCGCACACAGCACCGCAAACACAGAGCTGTTTTGTCCCTTTCCACCCCCCAAAGCAGAGATGACATTTGCATCCCTAATTGCTCTTCCAAAACACGCTGGCACTTGGGTGGGCGATGAATAGGCGTCTAAGTGGCTCTCCGGGCTTGAGCGGGGTCAGGCTCACCAACGGCAAACAAGCGCATTCGTCTGCGAGCCGGCTTCTGTACGTGGGCTCTTTAGGGGAAAAGACCCCCTAAAGACAGACAGACGGACGAGGGATCTGTACAATGAATACCCCCACCTCGCTTCCCCAGTTTTCCACTCTGGGTTTGCTTCCCGGAGTTACTGTGGATGTGGAGGGGGGTACTGTGTCTGTCGGGGGGAGGGGTGGGAGGGGATGGAGGGGACGGAAGGGAGAGGGGGCAGGGGAGGACTGACATCTTCACATCCCCCTCACGGGACCCCTGCCCCTGCCTCTCTGATGTGCTGGGGATGGCCCAGCACCCATTCTCCCGAGTCTCCCTCGTTCAGGAGATGCTTTCATGGACCTAGGGGTCACCCTGCGGCACCATGGCTTCCCCGAAAGCCGTGCCTTTGAACTGCCTGGAAGGGCAGGTGACGTTGGTAAGTGCACGTGCGGTGGCACAGAGAGTTAAATGATTGGGTTTATACAGCCCCTTTCTTCTTTTGGGTTCATGGCTCAGAAATGAGGATTTCAGACGTGTAGCAATCAGCACCACAGATTTAGAAAAATGTGCCATTTAAGGAAGGATGGTGGGAAGACGGGTTAAGACAGGCCGGGACACAACAGGTGAGGGCTCAGTTCTCAGGGTCACGGCCAAAAGACGCTCAAGAAGCAGCTGGCCTGGACTTCCTGAGGCTCTGTGAGTCTTTCTGCCCCAGTGGTGGGGTTGGGGTGAGGAAAAAACCCTAAATCTAGACCAAACTGCCTTTGCTGCAGAAACCCACCCCTAAGCGAATGTCCCTGACTTCATTTGTTTTCCAGGCTTGTTTCATAGACTGTATTTTTGCTCCGCTTAATGCATTCTGCCCTGCAGTTGCCAGATATCCAGGGGTGACACAGTGAATACCGGATGGCAGGGACAAACCCAGCATTAAAGGACAATTACTGAGGGAGCCCTCTTCCAAGCACAGAGAAGGCTCTCCCTTCCCTCCAAACACCGTCCTTAGTCCCGCTGTCCTGGGAAGATTCTGGATTACATGTAGCATCCTCCTGCGCCCCCCACACCTCCCCTTACAGCCCAGCCCCAAGTCACAGGTTAATGCACCCTTTGTGTTCCAACTGCAAATGCCCGCTCCAGGCCCTTCAAGAGGTGGCCTGGCCATCCAGCCTTTGTCCCTGTCACCACCACAGTGGAAACTCCTTTGGGCATTCGGCCCCGGAACCCAGACTTTCTGTACTTTGTAGCTGCTCGGCGGAAGCTTGCTGCAGCATGCTCTCTGCAGCTTCTCTGCTTCCTGCTGGGCACCAGAAAACCTCCCTTTCTTTCTCTGTTTCCATTTTCTGTGTCATAGATGCGGTGGCAATTATCTGCCTCACAGACTGACATTACCAGGAGTATTTCACTCCAAAACACTTGCCAGCTGCAAAGGACTCACTATTTAAAAGGACCTGACAAATGCATATCTAATAAATACACTTGAAAATAATTTCAAAACCATCCTGACCATTTGAAAAGTGTTCAAAAGTGTAAAGTCACTGTGGCTCCACTGTGTGTTCTCTTCGTTTTTATCGTTTCCCAGAGTGGAGAGGCATGTTTCAATCCTGGTACAAAGGGGACTCGCAATCTCCATCAGACTCCTTCTAGGGAAATCAGCCCGGATATAACAGCTTCCTCTGCTAACATCATCATCATTACCTCTGCAAGGCAATGAGATGGGGCTCCAAAGGGTTTCCTTTAAAATATTGGGAGACAGGTGCTGTGATTTTAGATATGAAAGCAAGGCCGGCGAGAACACCGGCCGCCTTGGTCACCCTGGTCGCTGCATGACGATCCTTGACTTCCGTCTTGGGCAGAGTTCACAGGCTAAAGAATTTGGCTTCTAATTAGATGTGAATTATACTGTGTTCTATGCTATGTTTAATTAAAGAGTGAGCAAATAGTTGTGACAACTGGCAAGATGGTTATTTTGTAGCATCTCGGGCTCCGCTACAGCTACAGAGGGCCGCGCGCAATCAGCACTTGCCTCTAAAAAGAGCACTTAGTATAAAATGATTGGTTTCATCAATTCAGACCCATTTTCTTAAACAAATAGAACTACTAGGAGAGCTTGGTCTGTTCAGATGGGGAGACCTTTTTATAACTGAAGACTGTTTGGATACTGCTCGTTCTCCTGAAGGGGGCAAACCGCTTCATTTCCCACGGTTAGAACTTCTCACATGTACCACGGGCCTGGAGAAGTCTCCTACTATAGAAAAACATTACCTGTTTGTTTTTTGAAAGATATATTTTACTGATTTTTTTTTTTATAGAGAGTAGGTGAAAGGGATAGAGAGTTAGAAACATCGGTCAGCTGCCTCCTGCACCCCCCCCCACACACACACACACTGGGAATGTGCCTGCAACCAAGGTACATGCCCTTGACTGGAATCGAACCTAGGACCCTTCAGTCCACAGGCCAACACTTTATCCACTGAGCCAAAAAACACCTTTCTTACTCTGACATAAAATTGCATATTGTAATATGTAATTTTTAAGTATTTGAGCCAACCTCACAAAGTCAAGATCATGAACCCTATCGCTAAGATAATTGAAATGTGTGTGGCCCCCAACCTTTAGGTCATTTTACTCCACACGGAGGGCCCTGCATCATGTAAATATGCACATACGTACCACAAGTTCATTCCAAAGGTTGTCTAAAGAAACACAAGGGGTTCAGCTGCAACTTAAAACCCCAAATCTTCCTAGAACGAGGGAGTCTATGAAACCAATTACTTAAATGCTATTGCAAACCCGACAGTAATTATGTTTGCTTGGGTTAAGTGCTTCTCCTTATGTTGTTTTATCATAATATTAAAATACTTACAGTGGTTAAGAACAATCTAATTCATTGGCTTATTACATTAGCAAGATATTCACTCCCAGCAATCTGAAATTCATAGAGGCTGCGACATTACACTCTTTTAATCAACAGAGCTTGAATCCTTATCAGTGTGTTTTGCATTATGATGGAAGACATTGATTAAGTTGTGCTTAATGGATTATCAGATATTATCTTCCATGCAATTTGTAAAGAATTAGGTTAATAATTTTCCAATCTTAAGTCCAGAAAATTTGGTTTCTTTAATAGGGCATGATTTATTACTTGTACAGTGACGGGTTTGATAGAGTGTGTGGGAATTACATTTAGGAAGCTTGCCTGGCTACCTAGGGAAGAAAAAACACAAGCAAAATGAATATAACCCAGGCACATATTACCCAGTAAGTGTTTTATTGATATTTTATATAAAACAAACATATTTAAGGCAGGACAACAATAGGCTAAACTCTAGAGAAAAAAATAATACTGCTGAAAATTATTGGATGATGTATACAACTCTGTAAGAATTTCAAAACATCTAATAGAATGATGAATATGAAATAAAAAATACACAGGTTTCTTATCAGGCAGTTTAATGGAATTGACTAATCTGACATACTTAGAAAAATCTAACACTCTTAGAATAGAAAAAAATTGTCACACAAGCTAGATGGTATTGCATCTCAAAAATATATACTAGTATATGAAGGCATTTTAAAATTATGTTTAGAGAAACTTGGAATTTTAATAATAGGAGCTATAATGAAAATCTCAGGTCTGCAAAGATTTCAATCTACTTTTAATATCAATGATCGCTTTTCTCTCAGTTATTTTCTTTCCCCTTAATCCTACCTCATTTCTCTAAAACCACCTTTGCATTCATTTTTTTCTCTAAGAATATAAGGAATATCTTTCTTCTGAACAAAATAATTCTGTTTTTTCTCATCTCACTCTTTAAAATTGTGAACATACACCCAGCTGGTGTGGCTTAGTGATTTAGTGTTGACCCATGAACCAGGAGGTCACAGTTTGATTCCTAGTAAGGGCACATGCCAAGGTTTTGGGCTCAATCTCCAGTAGGAGGTGTGCAGGAGGCAGCTAATCAATGATTCTTTTTCATCACTGATGTCTATATCTTTCTCTTCCTCTCCCTTCCTCTCTCTGAAATCAATTAAAACATATTTTTTTTTAAATTAACTTAAATTTGTGAACATAACTATTCACATTGGAATATCACTGAATACAAAAAATATATAACTGGTTACACTAAATATCTTAGCAATATTAGTAATAAAAGTTACATGTTCCCATATAATTTAGATAAAGCACAAAAATTCAGACATTCCTTTGATAAAAACAGAATCTCAATATCCAAATACTGGCTTTGTAGAGATTAAACATTTAGACAAGTAAGAATTTTACTTTTATCCTCAGATTTCTTAAAAGGTTAATTATAATGGAGCATAAGCAACAATAAGTAGACTACAAATTTTGCATAGACGAACACACATTTAATTGGACTAATTTTGAAATTAGAACGATTTTTTTTAATTTTTCCATTACAGTTGACATACAATATTATATTAGCTGCAAGAATATAGCAGAGTGGTTAGACAGTTCTATAACTTATAAAGTGATTCCCCCAATGAGACCATACATAGTTATTACAATACTAGAGGCCCAGTGCATAAAATTTGTTCACTGGGGGTTAGGGAGTGTCCCTCAGCCTAGCCTGAACCCTCTCCAATCTGAGACCCTTCAGTTGGACATCCTTCTCACAATCCAGGACTACTGGCTCCCAACCACTCGCCTGCCTGCCAGCCTGATCAATGCCTAACTGCTCTCCTGCCACCCCGATTGCCCCAGCTGTCCTCCCCTACTGTCATGGTCATCCCAACTCACCTGCCATGCGTGGTCGCCCCCCAACTGCCCTCATCTGAAGGCCTTGTCCCTCCCAACTTCTCTCCCCTGCAGGCCTGGTCCCCCACAACTGCCCTTCCCTGCAGGCCTGGTTGCCCCCAATTATCCTCCCCTGCAGGCCTGGTCCAACTGTCTTCACCTGCAGGCCTGGTCGCCCCCATCTGCCCTCCCCTACAAGCCTGATTGCCCACAACTGCCCTCCCCTGCTGGCCATCTTCTGGTGGCCAGTCTTGTGTCTACATGGAGGCGGCCATCTTTGACCACATCAGGGCAGCCATCTTTGTGTGTTGGAGTGATAGTCAGTCTGCATATTACCTCTTTATTTTATAGGGTTGTCTTAAGGTGTGCTTTTTGTTTTGTTTTGTTTTGTTTTAATCAGAGCAGAACACAAAACACAATGTGCCAATGGCCATCTCAGACACTGTATCAGGCCCTCAGGGAAATTCAGTGACACCCCTCCCAGTGCTGGCAGTGCTCCAAGCACCTTGGCCCTGAGTGTGCATGCCGGTCCTCTTACACCAGACACTGAATTCCTTCAGAAACTAGATAGTAGTAGGATATGAGAAGATCGTTTCCCAAGGTGATACTTCTTGATACTTATATTTCTTCTGAGAGTGGAAAGTGGTTCTGTTGAAGCCCATGTACAGACTCGATGTGTTTGTGGGACATTTTATGTTTGTATTAGAGTCTTTATTTAAAAAAAGGAAACAGGAAAAAATGAGCTTCCCCTGGAAAGTGTGATTACCACAAGCAATTGATTCAGTTCCAAACATCTGAAACCATATACAAAACGACAGCTGCATTTGGGTAAATACATCAAATATACAGAAATGTATAAAACTTAATTATGTCATTTATAGTGTGGCTGTTAAGCTGCAAATTGCATTGGGAAACATGTTAAAGAAAATCTGGGAGTCACCTCAACAATCTGCCCACACAGCTCTGTTACATTCCACTGGAAATAAATTGGATCCAGTCATGACCTGTGCCTGGAAGTCACTGCCTCTGGGCTCATGCAGTGCTGGGGACACCTCTGTCCAAGTCACCAGGGTGCTCTTTGAGCCGAGGATCATACTGGCCATCAGTTCAGGAGTAAACTTCAATAAAGCCCCGAGACAACAGCAAGTGGCGGAGGGGAATCCTTTGGAGCTAAGAAGACCCCAGTGGCCTGGGCCCGGGTCTCGCAGGAGTGGGCGGGGCTGTGGAGGATGCGTTCCCAGGACACTGGCCCCTCTTGTCAGAATCCCTGGACTGAGCAGGACAATAGCGAGATGCTCACCTGCTCCACACTGGAACGTCTGGGGTAACTGTATGTAGTCACCACTCCCCTGTGTAGGAACCCTGGCTATTTGTTTAAGGGTCTCAGATTCATACATTTATTGAATATCCTTCTCAGGCAGGCAAAATCCAGGTGTTTGTCTCCATTCCGGGAGGTGCTCCCAGCTTCCAGGATGCTAATTCAGGAGGGCCGGGCTGAGGAGGAAGAGAGGACTGTCCTGTTCCGTCTTGTGCAGCTCAGACCTCAGAAAGGGCATCTAGCAATAGGGCTGCTGAGGAAGTCTGTGCACACGAATCATTTGGACTATGTTTGCAATTTCTGGAAATTGGGGGAGAGCAGAGTTGCCCCTCTTTCGTTGGAAATAAGTATATAACATCTTTGTGGAAAGACTTTCGAAAACTGTGCTGAAGTCCTCAAGTATGCTTTATAGTTTTTACACCAAGCCTTCCCCAACATTTTACATCCCTAAGGTTATGTCCAGATTTTTGTAGGTAAATATAAATTTAAAATATATAATGATCTCTCTAAAAGCATAATAATCTGGCCTCTCTCTCTCTCTCTCTCTCTCTCTATATATATATATATATATATATATATATATATATATATATGGCCCAGTGCATGAATTCATGCATGGGTAGTCCGGCCAGCCTGATCAGGATGAGGGGACATGGGTGGTTGGCGGGTCTGCCTGCTGGCTGAACTCCTGGTCGAGGGGACAATTTTCATATTAGCCTTTTATTATATAGGATATACACTGAGTGGGCAAATTATTATGTGTTCAGAGATCATAATAATCTGGCCACTCAGTATATAAGACCACTTGTTTCTCAGTGTGAGGATGCAGGGAATGCCCATCCTTCTCTATTGTTACTTGCTAGAGTCACAGCTAAAGCTAACACTGTGAAGGGCCTACTATGTGCCAGGTTCTGTTTCAGTGCTTCACAGGTGATAAATCACTCCCCCTCTCCCCGGCGCTGTGAGGCACATCCTGCTCCTCTCTGCAGTGAACAGATTGTGGTGGAAAGAGCCAGTGAGGGTAAGAGACTGGCCCAGAGTCCGACAGCAGCTGTGAAGCCAGAATGTGGACACACAATGTCTCCTCAGGGGCCCACCCATCTTCTATGCTGCTTGTCACAGTATGACCACAAGGTGCAAAGTGGGCATGTCACATGGAGCCAGGTGCATGTCCTAGGAAACAGTCTTCCTGTGCGCACTGACATCTCTCCTGGTAGGTGGTGTTGAGAGGATTAAACTAGATGTTTGGTGCGTCCAGATCTGGGGGATCCCTGGGTTCCCCAATGGAAACCACCTAACGACTCTGCTCCCCTAAACATCGCCCCTCACCACGGCTTTTCCCTGGGGTGGGGGGCCTTCCATGAGGGTGTATTAACCATCATGACCCTGACGCAGAGAGGGATCTGTGGGCGGCCTTGCGTGGAGTGTCAGGAACCTCCAACGCTCCTGGGTTCTCCTTTGAACCGACGTTAGACTCAACCCCTTGTGTCTTCCGACAAAAACACACCAGGACCAAACGGTCCCCACCCGGAGCCCGCCTGCAGGAGCGGCCTCGGCGCGGGTCACTGGTGATTTCATTTGTAAGTAATGTTTTGATTGTCACCGATTGCGCACGGCTCCCCTCCCCTGACATTTGTTGTACCGCGGATTGATTCTCGTGCTCCAGTATGAAAAGGTCACTCTGATCAATGCGGTGTAATTGGCACTAAATTAGGATCATATCAGGTGATTTTGCTGTTTAATGATGAAATATGAAAGAAAAGCATGGGCGGGTGGCGTGCAGCGGCGGCGTGCGCTTGAAACCCGCTGTCACGAGGCTGGGTTCTGCAGGAGAAAGAAGAAGAAGAAAAAAATGGAGACAAAAAAACCGCACTGAAGTGCAGAAAATGACTGTGATGGATGGGAAGAGGGGGCCGGGAATTATATGTTTTCGTCGGAGATAAACGGAAAGCCCCAGACACAAAACCCGGACCCCGGGGGCCGGCCCCGCTCCAGGGCGCAGGGCGAAGCCTTGGGCAGCCTATTGACACTGGCGTCGGCCCCGCGCCCGAGGCGCTCGGCCTTTTCCTCCCGCATCCAGTAATTATGCCTGAGCCGCGTGCGCGCCTGCGCCCCCTTATTAGACCAGCCTCGGCTCTTGACAATCTGCAACTTGGTTACGGTCCCCCAGGTCCAAACGCGTTCCTACTTCTGGGGAGCGTTCCAAGGCCCTCGCCTGCTTTTGTGGGGTTGCAGCTGAAACCGTTCTAAGCATGAGGAGGAGGATTAGATTCTGTGTGCTCTTTCCTCCACTGGAAGTTGATGGGTCCCCCCCCCCCCCACCACCACCACCACCCCGTTATTCTGAAATGTGTTGAGCAAGTAGAAGCTGCACGAGGTTGTACTGTGAGATGCAACTGGGGGAATTGCAGGGAAGTTGCTGGGGTGTCTGGCTGCGGAAGTCTGTAATCTCGCTGCAGCGGGAACTTAAATGGCCATAAACGATGTTAACCTCTGTTAACAGCTGGAAATGTGGGACCACAGATATCGAAGGAATAATTCCGGGTGTTGTTTGATAGGGAAGGGGGTCCGCTGGCAGAAACAGGATCCAGAGGCCACGGAATCTCCTTGCGACTCGCAGTTCTGGACATCTGTCCATTTGGGGCCTCAGGGACACATAGAATGACGACATTGAGAAGAGACGTTTCACAGCGGCATCGGAATGGCTCTCGGTTCTTTCCTCCAGAAATGGAAAAGAACAGCAATCGTGTGGGGCCAGAAAGGTGCCTTTGTTTGTATTAATTAATGTCTTAATGTCTGATTGGGTGGAATTGGGCATTCCCTATCCCATCCATTCCCCCCTTAAACCCCCTCCCCCCAAAAAAAGATGCCTTGAAGCCCTAACTCCTGGGAAAGGGGCTTGTTAGGAAATAGGGTGTTTGCAGATGTCGTCACGTTCAGATGAGGCCCTACTGGCTTAAGGGTGGGCCTTGATCCGATGGCTGGTGTCCTCATGAGAGAAAGGACAAGGAGATGAGGACACAAAGACTCACAGGCAGCAATGGGAGAAGACCACGTGAGGACAAAGACAGAGATTGGAGTGATGCATCCACAAGCCAAGAAATAACAAAGATCGCCACCAACACCAGAGGCTGGGAGAGGCAGAGGGACCCTCCCCTGGAGCATCTGAAGGACGGGTGGCCCTGACAAGGCTTCCAGGACTGAGAGAATCAGTCCTTATTGTCTTAAGCCCCCAGGGTGTGGCACTTTATCATCGCAGAGCCCAGGAAACTAACACAATATTGAACTTATATTTTAGCTAAAAGGGACCAGGGTTATTACATTTTCCCCAAATCCAGTGATCCCAAAGCCACCCCATTTATTTTACTGGCGTTGCGTTTGGTGGCTGTTTGCATTGATTGGGATTTAACGGGAAGCATCCTTGAAACGTGCTGGTCCGAGGACACAGGGGTCCCTAGTGCTGACATTAACACATCCCTACACAATTCATTCATTATTCAGCACATATTTATTGAATATCTACTATGTGCCAGGCAGTATGCTTGTGCTGGGACTGGAGGGTAAACAGCAAACAGTCCTCTGAAAGCGTGTACAGAGCAAACAATAAAAAAGTTAACTTAGACACAATGCGATGTGTGCTCATCGGGGCACAGTTTGCGGGCTCGCTGTACCCGGGAGAGAGCTAGCCAAGAAGTCTCCATGCAGGTGTGCATGCTTACACTCCCAGAAATGTGTGCTCACGGGGAGGGTGGGGTGTCATCAAATGTGAGCAGAGCAAGTGAAGGGAGCCCAGGAGAGGAAAGGGGGCTCGGAAAGCTCTGAGGAAAGAAGGACAGGCCTTGGAGAAAGTCCCTGATTTCAGGGGAAGGACTAGATGGTGGTGCTGGAGGGCAGATGGAGGTGAACAGGGTTGGAGAATGAGCTACTCCAGGTAAATGAAAGGGAGCCTGCACGATGGTGACTTTTTCATGCCAGTTAGACTGTGGTGCCAGGTGCCCAACATCCCAGGGTCTCAGGCACTTAGATGCTCCGTAAAGCTGGTGCTTCTGTCCTCAGATCCCGGTGTCACAGAGCTTTGGGGCCATTTTGTGTGGAAAGAAGTTTCCCCTAAATCTGTTGGTGTGTGCCCAGAGTATTAGAATTCTTTCTTTGTATTTTTCCCCCCAAGATTTTCAAAGTTTGAGCAAAGAAGTTAAGGGCATAAGCAAACATACCTTTGATGTCCGTGGAGCATACAATAAATGCACAGCGTCATTACAGTTACGTAAGATGTCTTCTGAAATCTCTCTTACTACTGAGGATGACGCATGGTGTCTTATAAACAAATTGGAAACAAGCAGGCAGTTTTCCAAGTGGAATTTCTGTTCACCTAGTTTATAGCCCATGCGAGGCTTAGGTTTTTGACTTTTCAATACGCACACAAAGTCTTTTCCAAAATTTATATG
This sequence comes from Vespertilio murinus, assembly GCA_963924515.1. Lineage (NCBI taxonomy): Eukaryota > Metazoa > Chordata > Mammalia > Chiroptera > Vespertilionidae > Vespertilio > Vespertilio murinus. The sequence continues at coordinate 38,661,970 of OZ004709.1, read as the reverse complement.
GTTCCAGTCATCCAGAGTGTGATATTGCAAAAGCTAGTGTCAACTGGTGCTGATTTTATATTGGAACTAGAACATTTGTGGGGAAAAATGCATTCTTTCAATTAAATTAAGTTATTTTTATGGAAAAAGTATGGATGTATTAAGGTTGTACTTCCCAGACATTTACATAATACTGGTTTATTATTTAGCTGCATGGTTTGTACTTTAACAGCAAAACAATATTTGGTCGAGTCACTTGAAAGACATTTAAATTATATGCTAAAACACAGACAGGCACACTGATTATGGGGAAACCAGCCTTTCTCTGTGCAAACGGTGGCTATATCTGGCCCAATTTGGAAAGCTCACTTTTGACCATTGAAAACTTCTTTGCAAAGAAGTTATTCATGTTTCATGTGTCAGTATTTCTGACTTGAGATAAAAATAAATATGATGATGCAACATACTGGGTCATTGCTGGAAGTGGAACTATCCTTCTCATTCTAAAACCTTTTAACAATGCTATTTTTCTTTATGATTAAAAATATATGTACCTTTAATAATGAAGTTAAATTAGACATTTTTTTAAAAATTAAATATTATAAACTATCAAACTAAATAAAACAGGCATAATTCTATAACTCACTTCCCAAATAGGACCACTATTCATGTTTTGGTGTAAACATATGATATATTTTTGTCTTATGACACCCAGTATTTGGTTCTTTCAAATTTAAAGTGATTTTATTTTTATTAATTAATGTGTATGTAATTGTAAAATAGTACTGTAAGGATTGTTTTATGCCCCTTCTCCCATTTTAACCACTCCCTGGGGGCAACTACTTTGAACACGTTTAGCTAATTATTTTATACTAGAGGCCCAGTGAACGAGATTCATGCACTGGGGATGGGGGTGAGTCCCTCAGCCTGGCCTGCACCCTCTCACAGTCCAGGACCCCTCGGGGGTTGTCCACCTGCCAGCTTAGGCCCAATCCCCCTGGAACCCCATGCTCCTTACTGCCCACTTACAGCAGAGGAAGGAGAGGCTCCCTCCACCACTGCTGCACTCGCCAGCTGTGAGCCTGGCTTCGGGCTGAGCAGTACTCCCCCTGTGGGAGCGCACTAACCACCTGGGGACAGTTCCTGAGTTGAGTGTCTGTCCCCTAGAGGTCAGTGCACATCATAGTCACCAGTCACTCCACAGTTCAGTCGATTTGCATATTAGCCTGTTATTATGTAGGAATAGAGGCCTGGTGCATGAAAATCTGTGTACTGAGGGTAGGGGTCTCTCAGCCCAGCCTGCTCCCTCTCACAGTCCAGGGTCCTCAGGGGGATGTCCTACTGATGGCTTAGGGGAGCAAACCTAAACTGAAATCTAGCCTCCCTCTGCAGGAGTGACCGGGCTGATCAGTGGAAGGCGCCACCCCTATCACCCCACTGCTGCTGCCACTGCCAGCCACTACAGCCACCAAGGTGGTTTCATTAACACAGACTCCAGTCCCTTCACCATGAAAAAATTACAAACTTTCTTTAGGCATTTTCAAAATGTCTCTGTCATAGAATATGACAGTCCTTTCTTTCTTTTTTTCCTTTCTTTCTTCCTATCCTCACCTGAGGATATTTTCACATTGATTTTTAGAGAGCATGGAAGAGAGAGGGAAAGATAGAAACATCAATGTGAGAGTGACACTTCGATTGGTTTCCTCCTGCATAAGCCCTGACCTGGGGCCCAGCCAGGGAGAAGCCTGCAACCTAGGTACATGCCCTTGACCAGAATTAAACCCAGATCCTATGGACCACAGGCCAAGGCTCTATCCACTGAGCAAAACTGGCTATGGCAGGATATGTCTTAGCCCCTCCAGCAGAAAATCTTCATTTTCTCCTCCAGGAGCGAAGTGGAAAAACCCTAGATCACTTTCTTACATTCTTATTACCCAAGTTACCAAGAATACTGTGAGTGGCATACCGGGAGCTTAGCCAATGAGCAGTCAGAAAAGGTGTTTCCTCAGCAGCTCACGTGCTTAGGCAAGGCTGCTGGTGCACCACAGCTAGCAGGCCTTGTTCTCTCTGGGCCTCCCAGCAGCCACGAAAGCTGAAAGGCCCTCTTCTTTCCTGTACCATCTGTGGCTTGCTTCACCATGCACGTAGTTCCCTCCTGCCCACCTGCACATGCAGCGTCCTCCAGAGCGGTCATGATGTTACAGCTACCTCTACCTAGACAATTTGCATATTGCATCTCTCTCTCTCTCTCTCTCTCTCTCTCTCTATATATATATATATATATATATATATATATATATATATATATATATAGGATCACCAGGAGAAATACTGAAGAATAAATGCTGTACCACCTTCCACAGGAAACTAGACCTGGAGTCAATGCAGATAGCACATGGGAACCAGACATACATGGGAACCATTCACAGATAGAAGCCAACTCTCTAACTGCAACATGTGCGATGATAGAGAATCCACACAGGGAGAAAGATGTACCACCCATAAAATATGAAAAGGTGCTCTCCTCCACCAGTAAGCAAGTAGCTACAAATGAACATGACCTTGGAATTTTGCTTGTTCTACTAGTATGTCATCCTGAAAGGAAAGACAAAAAGGGGGGTAACTTGTCCCATGTGGGCCAAAATGAGGATAAACACAGATAGTTCCTGGGTGACTTAGAAAAACATATAGAAATGATCCAATTTAAAATAAGCTTACCTTTACAGTCACGTTTGATTCTGATATATTCAATGGGAAGAATTAAATAAGTCAAAAAATGATATAAGCACAATAATGTTCATTACAACATTATTTATTTTAGAGGAAATTGGAATCGACCTGAATGTTCATCAAAGGAAATCTGTGAAATAAATTAGAGAACATCTATAGCACTCAGCTATTAAAAAGAATGATGTAAACCCGCATTCGCTGACTTGGAAAAATGTCCAGGAGCAAACAAAGCAGGTTGCAAGATGGCCCACGATGTGCGGCCCCACAGCCACGTGGTTTCCAGGGAGAGGGAAAAGTAAAAGGTGAAACCGCCCAGTTCTGCCATCAGCCTCTCACAGGCCGGGGATCAGAGCATGGAAGTCGGCTTCTTTGAGGAGTGGGTGCCATAATCACTCTCCTGAACCTGTTTCCAAAGCCTGGTAATTTTGCAATATGACATTTATCATATTTTCTAATTTGGAGTCATACTTCTTGCTTCCTTTTATTTTAAAATAATATGTGCTTTTTTTTTTACCTGTTTTTAAAAAAATGTGAAGGCAATAGACCATTTAGTATAATTCACCTGAATTCATCGTGATAATTGAAAAACACAATCTAACTTGCAGCAAATAACTGTATGACATGTTCATTATAACTTCAATACTAATCACAATTATTTATGTAGAAATAGTTTCTTTTCATACAGCCTATTCTCCTGGTAGAATTCAGACCTGTATAATTTAATGGTATCATTTGAAAACATGAAATGTGTTCCCTGGGACGCAAATATTGCCTGTGCTGGAGTGAGATGGTGAGCTAGACGCCAGGTCTCCACGGTGGGAAATGCCAGCGAATCCACCGCCCCGCTTCCCTGGACTGGGGTGAGCGGAGAGAGGCTGCTGTGATGCATATTTATGGATTTGCTTGTGCAAACAGAGAAGCATACTGGTCTCCTCATGCAGCAAATCTTATTTCCGATACAAATTTGAAAGTCTGTGAAGCATGATAATATTAACTCTGAGATCTATGACCTCCCATAAAACAAAGGGGGATGAGTGGTGGGTTAAAAGGATTCGAATGATGCCTTTGGACTCTTACGTCCCGGTAATGACTGGGGAAGATTTATACGCTCTCTCGAGGTATAATTAGACACCCACAAACCATCTGACCCTGCTGGGGTGAAGGGCTCTTCTGCTTTTTGTTTCCGCAGAGGAATCGATACGCATGCGTTTTCCACTGTGGAGTGAAATTGAGGAAATGAAAATCGGATAATTTTGCTCCCTGTGCAGTCTAAACAGAGGACAGCCGTGTTCGCCTTTGACAGGAAGATCTATTTCCAGTTTCTCAAAAGGCTGGTGTCGATTTTGAAACTTCTCCAATGATTGATTTTCAGTTTTGGTGAAAAGGATGCTTTATTAGGAATATTAGTCCCAGCGACCATGGGAGCTGGTATCTCACTCACAGAAGGGGGACCTGTATTTGCATTTGGGGTCTGGGTGGATCTGATGTGCAGCTCCTGTGTGGGGTGACGGTTGGACCCAAGGTCGCAGGTGGTAAATCAGCTGCACCTGTGCTATTAAACAGTCAGGTCTCTATCAATATGCCCATATTCAGCCAAAGTCAAACTTGTAAAACTGTTCATCTCTCCTAAATATTTTAGATACAGTTTGTTGATGTCTGTAAATGTATATTATGCTTGAAAATGCATTGTTGGCTTTGGGGCTTGAGATCTGTAAATGTTAACATCCTCAAAACAGGAACATTTCCTGACCCATACGGATATGTATTGGATATATATTTAAGGACGCCTTGTCAGTGTTCAATTTGGCATTAGCTTATCCTAAAATGCCCCTTTGTCTCTGATTCTGGCTATCGTTTTTGTGACCCAAGCAAGTGTTCCTTCCCATGATCCTTCAGGCTCATCTGCCCTGCCCTGAACTTACGACCCTAGGTGCAAATGTTTTCTTTCTTATCTCTGCCTCCTCCCTGAAATGGAAGTGTCCATGAGAGAAGAAGTGTTTTATTCCTCTAACTTGGTAGGGCTTTGAGGGGTGCCCAGGGTAAGACAAGAACTCAACCTTCATCCTTAGTAAAGACTTCATTGCTGTCCATCCTATGAGGAGGCATGCGGACTAAATATATTTGGGCTGTTAGTAGCTTTCCTATGTACACTTTGCTCCTGAGAAATACAATATTGGGGAGCATAGGAATTTTGAGTAGCCAGTTAGGTTTCTGTCTCAGTCTGTTCAGGTAGCTGTAACAAAGTATATGGCATGCTGAAACCAGTTTGGCTCAGTGGTAGAGCGTCGGTCTGCGGACTAGAAGGTCCAGTGTTCGATTCCGGTCAGGGGCATGTACATTGGTTGCGGGCACATCCCCGGTGGGGGGTGTGCAAGAGGCAGCTGGTCGATGTTTCTCTCTCATCGACATTTCTAGCACTCTATCTCTCTTCCTTTCCCTCTGTAAAATATCAATAAAATATATTTTTTTAAAAAGAAAAAAAAAGAACTCCAGAACATTAAAACAAAAACAAAAACAAAAAAAACAACAACAAAGTATATGGCATATGGCAGACATTTATTCTTCATTCGGGGAGCTGGAAGGTCAAGATCATGTACTGGGAGATTCATAGTCAGGTGAGAGCCCCCTCCTGGCCCACAGATGCTGTCCTCTCAGAGTATCCTCACCTGTGACCTTTAAAATGAAAATAATCCCATTCAGGAGGGCTCCCCTCTCCTTCCCAGATCACCTCCCAAGGCCCCATCTCCTGAGATTATCACCACTCAAGGACTAGGATTGCAACATGTGGATTTGGGGGATACAAACATTCAGTCTATAATAACATCTTGCTGAGAAAAAAATTATTTGGCATAATTTTATCTGTTGGCCTTTCTGGGATAAAGACAGAATGATGACAATAACGTTATTTAAAATGTGAACCGCAGAAAGCATAGAGCAAAATGTCTCTCTTCTCCAGTTCTTTCACTGCACTTTTTAATAAGTGGTTAAGTCCATGAACAAATTCCCCCAGCATCAGAGAAACCCTCAGAGAGAGGTTTCTTACAGAACTTTGTGGGTATAAGGTTCTGCTGGAGAATAAAGATTATTCTGTTTCTTTCCAAAAGAGACACGATTTTGATTTCTGCAGAGGTCATATGAAATACAGACCACAGAGCATCTACATTTAAGTTTCACCATTATTTCTCCCACCAATAGCATTTCATTCTAGCACCAGCCAATGAGCACTCTGGATGCACAGAGCCTACTCACAAGTTTACCACATCCCATCAGTCTGTCCTGGGCCGCTTGGTCATGGGCCACAAAGACCAACTCTGAATCTTGTGAAAAATGGAGAAGTGTGCCTGTGGGTTGTAGGGGTCACCTCCACTTGTTCTGTTTAAAATCACACATATGGCATGATGACTTCGATGGAATGCAGTTACTGACCAGCTGCTATGAATTTATGTTCATCAAAAGCCCTGAACCTTGCTCTTTAATCAGTTGATGTATTTACCCAATGCATGAAGATAGCGAAATCTGAGGTAGACCAAAATCTAACCAACTAATCCTAATTCTTATTTGTTTTCTAATTTTCCGTTCCGATGCCTACAAGTACTTCCAACTCTGATTGGACGATTTGATACACATTAGCTCTTAACAGGTGACCTGCTCTCCCTCATCAGTACAGTGCTTCCCGCCAGGTGTTTCCTATCAGATACAGACTGTGCTCCTCACCTGTAAGTCATGGAGGTCCCACCAGGCATGGCTACTTACTTAGATGACATAGATCTTGATTTCCCTCTTGTCCTTTTATAAAATATGGATCCTCTCACAATCTGTTTTCACTGTGCCTCCTTAAACATCAAAAGTTCTGAGGAGCCCATGGTTAAGAAGCCGATTTGCACGGGGGTTGTTTTCTGTCAGCAAATTACTCTCTAATGATTAGAAATGTGATTTTGTTTTTGCTTTTGTCTTCCACATGTTATTTCACAATCAAAAATGTCACCTGGCCAGCATGGCTCAGTGGTTAAGCGTCGACCTATGGACCAGGAAGTCATGGTTCTATTCCTGGTCAGTTCACATGCCTGAGTTTCGGGCTTAATCCCCAGTGTGGGGGTGTGCAGAAGGCAGCCGATCAAGGATTCTCTCTCTATCTCTTCCTCAAGGATGTTTCTATCTATCTCTTCCTCTCCTTTCTGCTCTGAAATCAATAACAAATATTTGAAAAAATGTCTCCAGTGGTGTGGGAAAGGGGTCACAGGGGGGACGATTTGCATGAAGCAAATAAAAAGACAGTAAGAAAGTTGTCACTTTGAGGAATCTGTTTTAGAAATTGCACCATAAAGTTTTTTAATTTGGGATGAGACACTTACCACCTTGTCTAAGGACTACAGAATGAAAGGAATGTTAAGAGTTTCCTTTTCTCTGTGTGACCATTCTCCTTTCTCCCCTCAAAGTCACTGAAATAGCAGATTAGTGTTTGAGAAACAGTGAGACTCAGGTTTTCAATTTCATTTAACTCTCACCTTTGCCTCCAAAAGTTTCCAGACCAGGGTTTCCATCAGACAGGTTCATGCACACTGGCCACCCTGCCCTGTGTGGGCGGACCTGGTGACCAGCAGTAAGGGCACTGGACTGGGCCAGGCTGCATCCTTTCCCAACCAATCACTGACAATGGGATGGCCAACAGGCATGGACTCTAACCAGCCTTCCAATGGAAGGATCTGACTAAATACTCTCCTTTGAGGGTCACTCTCGGAGAGCTCATCACTGTTTGTAGAAATGACATAAAATGGAACCTAAATTGACCTTATCATCTTTGTGTGAGATGGGCAACATTCCTGCACTAAAGAAATTATTTAAAAATAACTCCCAATTACAGAAAGTGTAATCTCCATGAGACTACTAAATTTAAAATAATACTAATTATTATTATCATTATTATTATTATTATTATTATAGGGGTTCAGTTTTTAAAACAGGTTTCCAATGTTCATGACTTTGCTCTGTTACTATGTTGAGGACAGTGGCCAGTGGTATCCATTAGTAACCGTAACTCTTTGTTGAGGCAAAAGATATTTTAACTTTTAACAAATGAAACTATTTCTTCTCGGATATCTTAAAGAAATAATTTGAGGGTAAAATGTGGCTTATGGTCCAAAATGTTGTTCAATTGTGACCACATCATTTTCCTCGTTCACACCGCTGGCCCATATCCATGAGCCCCGACTAGGAGGAGTTACTGCACTTGGATGCTCCTCACTGTGGCCCAGGACCATGGCCAGTGGGCCCCTATTCCCAGCAGAGAGACCCAGAACATTCTGAGTGGATTCTGACATGACACAGCATCACAGCATCATAGCTCAGACTACTGCATAAATACCACATACTTTATAGCATCCCTAATTATACGATTGCACAACAGTCCATAACAGCCTCTTACGGACTATGGAGCAAATAATATGCATTTTTAAAAGTCCATGAATACGCAATTATGTGAGAGCCTATAATCAAGGACTATTGGGTAAATGTATAATTGGGGAGTTTTAAAAATCCATCCTAAAGTACTTCAAAAAAAATGTGACTACAATAAAAGAAAACAAAAAGAGACTTCATGTTTGAGTGTTTCAGATGTTAGTGAATTTAAGTCGAAGCAGTTGACCCTGGGCCACATCCCCCTCTGCCCGGTGGCCTTTCTCTGAGTCAGTCCAGCTGTGTGGGCTCCTGCGTGAGAGTGGCAAGAGAGAAGCATGGTGACTAACCACAGTGGGTCCCCACAGTCTGAACGGAAAAATGAAACCGCACAGTAAACCTAAAAGTAAATTTTAATCCATAAACCTTCTAGAAGATATTGGGAAAATATCTTCTCAACCTTTGGACAGGCAGAGAACACTGAATTACTGTAATTCTTACTTATTAGATTGTAAAACTTCCATACATCAAAAGACACTATTTTGATAGTATAAATGTAAGTCACCGTCTGGGAGAATATATGTAACAATGCTCTTAACTATCTAAGTACTTACAGTTAGAATACAAAAGAATCTCCCACAAACAAAGAAGAAAGGGACATACAGCTCATTTCTGAAAACTGGCAAGACTTGAGTAGTCAGTTTACAAAAGGAGCTTCCCGATTGGGAATAGGCACATAGTTACTCATCAGGGAAATTAAACCCATGGCGAGCTTTCACTCTACTATGACCAGAATGGCTAACAATAACAGACCAACAATACCAAGCGTTGGCAAGAATGCAGAACACCTGGAATGCTCATGTGTTGCTGGTGGAAGCTTAAACTTCTGTAACTACTTCAGGAATGTTTTGATAGTACCTACTGAGGCTAAACATATGCAAGCTCCATGATCAAGCCACTCTTTATCTGTGTATACCTCACCAAAAAATACACGCTGTACCCACCAAAAGCATGTAATGAAATATTTATTGGCATCTTTATTTATAATATTTCAACAACTGAGATAATGCAAATGTACCTCAGCAATAAGATGGGTAAATTGTGGTATATGCACACAATACAATATGATGAAGTAATATAAAAGAACTTCGACAATAAGCATATGTTGAGCAAAAGAATCCAGAAACAAAAGAAAGCATACTGAACAATCCCATGTACATATAGTCAAGGACTACCAAACCAAATATGGCAACAGGGTTATGATGGAGGTGACTTGTGGGTGGATGTTGACTGTGAGAAGAAGGCACGATGAAGCATTTGGATGGTGAAAATATGCTTTGCCTGGATCTGAGGGTTGGGATAAAATAGTCTAAGTTGGGCTTTTTTGTTTGTTTGTTTGTTTGTTTGTTTGTTTGTTTCAATACATATTTTTGCAAAGGAATGACTGTCCTTGGTCCAGACTACCATTAGGATATCTGTGTGGTGAGCAGTCTTAGAAAACAGAGACAGTGTCTCCCCTAGAGCAGAAAACAGCTGCCTGTTCACTGTGAACAGTGGAGATTCACTGAGATCAAGGCTCCTCTCAGCACAGCCCATGGTGTGCGCAGGTATCATCTGCCCTTCTCATCGCCCTCTAGGAAGCAGGGCTCAGAGAGGGACCCTCTTACTGACACTCTGGTCAAGGCTCCCACTGCGAGAAGGAAATTCCTTCATCTCTGACCCAGGAGTCTCGTGTCTTAAGCAGCATTCATGAAACTGTAGCAGGGTAACTTGTAAGCTTATACACATAAGGTAACATTTCAAACTCTACACAGTTCTTGAAACGTGGTGGTTTCTGGCCGCATACATATGTACAATTAAATTTTGTGTTGGCTATGATATGCAAATCATACCACAATAAAATGCAACTTTTAAAAACGTTAACAAAAACACACAGAGCCTGATTATACTTCCATTTACTAGAAAATCTGGGCCCTCTCATTCAAATGTGTAAGATTCCCTACATAATTATGTGGGGCCTCAAATCTGTCACTTATTGGGCTCTGAAAATTTGTGGACACTCTTCTTTCTAGAGAACAGAGTATAATTGTGTGTGTACAATTATTAAATGTTTATTAATAATTAATATATGAATGTGTGTATTAATTTATTCAAGACCAATGACTTTGCAATCCTAAGGAATGTGCATTTTTTTCCTTTTTAAAGGAAATGAATATATGATAACAAACATAATATTATTATACCAATGGGAAAATGGGTAACCCTTTATATAAATAGCCAAGTAAGCAATAATATCATTTTCTCTTATCATCCACAATGTTATTCAGGGAATTAAAATCACAATAGCATTTTCCTTTATTAAACTAATAATTTGAGAGGCTAAGCAAAAGAAAAGATTGCTGTGGAATTATAATGGAAATAATCATACCTTTCTTTTTCGACCAGATTAAAGCAGCTGGCAGTGGAAAAAAAAATGAGATTGTTCACCAGGGAATACAGCATTAGAATTCCAATTTCATAATTTGAAAGCTCAGTTTAAACAGATCAATGATTTTAGAGCTTTTTGACTGTGTTCAGTTAGTTGTCTGACCTGCAAAGTTCTTACTCATATTCTCAGGGAATTTACACAGGCACAACTGATTTCTCTACCGTATCATTAGCCACAAATTGTTCCTCACCATAAAAAAAATATGACTCCAACGTCTGCATTTTTCTGTGATTTGGAAGTGCACTTTCATGAATAATTTGGAATAAAAT